>JAXQQM020069035.1:0-75499 GCA_034641835.2 Pinus albicaulis
TTGCATGAAACTCAGATAAAGAAACAATGACAAGAAGGGAGTACTTCATTCGTCAGCTTATCACAAGGATCCTGAATTATGATGCCAGTCAGCTTGTCTAGTCTGCTACTTTGAAATCAAACACACAATAGCCTCCAATGTTCAGCAAAAATGTCTATAGTAAAGTCCAACAATTTTATTCCACACTAAATACTTCTAATGTTGAAGTATTTATACAAAATGTAATTACAAATATCCTAGGAGAATTCTAGGAATATCTTTAGGAAAAGGGAAATATCATTACATAATAAAAGGGACAGCTACTTAACGAACAACAAGCTGTCCTCTTTTATCCAAAACAAATAGAACTGCTTTATCTAACAAGGAGCTTTTAACCGTCCAGGTGTCATGTTTGCTGGCTGCTAGAAAATATCTGGCTTTTGACTTGCCTTCACTGATATTCTTTACCTGATGACCTTTAACGCTGATACTCTTTCATCTGATTAACTTAACTGATTTATTGCTGTAAATTTATCTTTTAACAGTAAAATCAACAAACTGTCTTTTTATTTTAATTTTTCATTTGACTGTTTTACCTCTTATCTCTACATAAAATCAGTAAAAGTTTTCCATTCTTCTTCCTTGGGAATTTTAACATTCCTCAACTTCCTGAAATTCTCATCAGCCTCTGTATATCTGGAAAAAGTGGGCTTGATGATAAAGAGATGTTTAATCTCAGGCTATAAAAAGAAGAGATCTTCAAAATAATGAAGGAGGACTTTCCCTGTGGGAGTACCTTGTGCTAGTGGCTCGTTAACTTGCTCTTTAGAAAATGCTCTGATCTTTTTATCATAATCCTTCTAGGGAATAATTTTTTCATTAAAAGCATGGATGTATGGTAGGCCCCTCTTTCTTAAGTTTGTGTATTTTACCATAATTTTTTTTATGGCAATGTTCATTGATTCACATTTTTCTTCCAGATTATTCATCAATTTCTTCTTAGTTACAAACTTTTTTATCTGTAAGATTGTTTCTGTCCTGCCCATGACTTGCAATTCTTCCATTTCTGCCCTGTTCTTGCTGTTTAAAAATGTAATGAGTTTTAAAGCCTGAGTAGGCTTATCAGTCAACTCATCTTTGGTCCTTTGTATCTCTGTCTGGGCTGCCAACAACAAATCTCTCTGCTCATATATAACCTAAATTGAAGGCCACTGATTATGAATGGCTTCAATTATGTTAGTCCAGAGATGATTTTTTACATATGAAATCTGCTCAGTGAAACTTAGTTCTTTTTTCAAATTCTTGATCTGTACTCCCAATCTGATTGCTTTATGTTCATGGGTTTTAGCATTTATCAGAGTTGTCTTATTTGTAGCTTTAAGATTTTCAATCATCTTTTTCAGGCTGTTGATTTCATTTGTCTTTAAAGACAGTTGTTCCATAGCTTTAAAAATCTAGCTTGGCTCATCTATTTGCTGAACATTTGTAGTAGAAGAGTCTTTAGCTGAAGTAGTAGCTAAAGTCACTGGCACTACAGTTTCTAGTGGGCCCTTTGGTGTTAATTTCTTTCCTAAAGTAGAGGGCACTTCTGTAGCTATTACTAGAATACATGTAGGAATTATAGGAGTCTCATGTTCTTTTACAGTCTCTTTTTCTTTGACAAGGTGGTCCATTTGGGTCTCCATCTCTTTGATTTGAGCAATCAGTTTAAGAATGAGCTTCATCATTTTTTCTTTCTCTCTCTAATCTTGAAGGATTTCCTTGGTTTGTGGATGCTCACTTTGAGGAAGCTTGAGTTGTTTCCTCAAAGCTACTATGTCATCATTCTTTTTCTTTATCAATAGTTCTGCTGCTTGAATGTTTGAGGGATCATATCCCACCTGTATAACTAATTCTTCTAAGGCTTTAATCCTTAGATCCTTGGCATATAAATATGCTTTGTATATCTTCATCTGATCCTGCATATTAATGATGGTGTTCTGTAGCTTATTTGCACTCATTGCCTTGGTTTCTATTGTACAATAAAGCATCTTTAAGCTTTGTCTGTGAAATTCAATTTGATCTAGCTCATGGACAATTTCTGCATCAACCTCAAGGTCCACCTTCTTATAATCTGCTGTTGTTTTAGGTGTGGAGGTAGTAGGTTGTAGAAAGGACATGATCATCTTATTATTAGAATAATCAAAGGCTGACAATAGCCTATTTTGATTTCCAGGCTTCTGTTTGAGGAATTGAGAGAATATCTCTCTTTTGATCTCCTCATTCTTTTGCTTTATCTGCTTGTATTTATCCTTGATGTCTAAATCCTTTTCCTCAGCTGTTTGTGAGGAAGAGGCCTCCATATTATGTTGCTTCTTAATCATCTATGTATCATTCTGATTGGATGTTGATTCCTTTTCTATTTCCATAAGTGTTTCATTGATTATAGTTGTGGCTATATCATCATTGGTTACTGGAGCATCTGTTTCATCAACATCAATTATTACTTTCTCGTTGTCAAATGAACTGAGTTTAAGCCTCTTATTATAGATCGGTTTGAATTTTGTTTCTGTAGTTGCTTCTGCTGTATAGGCTCCTTCCTCTATAACTATTTTTGCTGATGTCTCTGATTGTTTTACAAGTTCTAGAGCTTGTGCTGTGTCCATTTTACCTGTTGTCTTTGTATTACTTGCTGTATCTGTCAGTGTATTTTCCAGCCATTCAACTTGGTTGGAAATTTTCTCAATCTCAGGCTTAAGCTCATGTATGAATGGTGTTAATTTTCATTTTACCCTTAGATTGTTCAGGATCCCTTGAGGATCATAGTTCCATGGAAAAATTTCTTGAAATTAAAACTCTACTAATCTCTTTATGATTTATTTTTCTGCATCTCTGTGGTTTATGATAAAGGGACCAACCTGATTCTTTAACTTAAATTGAGCCTTTTTTCTGGTAGCCATGAAGTTAATACAATCAGAATTGAGAATTTGTCTGAAATACTCCAGTGCAAAAATTCTCATGCTCATATATCTATGCAACTTATAAGGTAACGAGTTGGATCCAAAAATTCTTAACTCTGTATGCTTCTCATAGAGATAATAATCTCCCATTTTACTCTGTTATGGAAGTTGTAGGATTATTTTCATTTCCTCATTGATTCTAAGCTGCTCTGATTTATTCAGAATGTTCATTGTTGGATGTAGAAAAAGGTCTAAAAAATCTCTGTAGGTGAAATCACTGCCCTCTTTCCTGAGCAAGGAAGTCTAGAAGGTAATGGATAGAGGCTTACCCTCCAAGTCCATCGTTTGTCATGCAATAGGAAATTTATCATCTTGAAAGAATAAGAATAAGTGAAACAGATAGGATGAGTATCTAAAAACTCCTTCAGTGGGTAATTTTATCAGCTGATGATGGATATTGTTGGCTGTGAAACCAGCAAAGTTAAAGATGACCGATGGAGGTTGGCCTGGAGACAATGTGGACAAGAAACCTAGAATGGACTCATCAGTGTGTCCATCTGTAAAGTATCCAAGTATAAAGGAGAGCATAGAGATAATATTTCTAGATCCTTCAGGGAATTTAGTAGTGGAATAAGGATGATTTATTTTATGAAAGTCAACATGGGATGGCATAAAGTTTTGAAATATCATGAACTTCCTAGGGAAGTCTAGGCCTAAGTAAAACTGGGTCAAAGCTTCTATAGACAGGGGGATTGATTGAGGATCAAACTGTAATTGAAGCATCTGGTTTATTGACTCTGTTGTGATGGTGAAAAGGATTTCTCTATCAGCATTGACTATGGCCCTTTGATATTGTTCATAATATTTTTAACATAATCTGATAAGATCTTGGCCAGGGTGGGTCAATGGAACTATATATTTGGGCAAATGAGTCTCCCAAATAGGTATCTCATCCTTGTCCAAGTAATTTTCATAACACCAATTGTGTATATCCAAGAGGTTGATTTCTACAACACGATCAACAATTTTGTAGTCAACATCAATCAAAGGGAGGCTTTATACAACAACTACAGGTGGTTTGACGGGATTAACTGTTGTAGCATATTTGGCAGTAATGACTAGGGTAGGTTTAGGGGCTTTGGATCCTTTAGATTTAAGTGTTTTGGATCTAAAAGGTTTTCTTATGCTCTATTTCTTAGTCATTTTGGATAAATACTGCAAGATTAGACTGTTTGCGGGAGTTTTTATATCAAACAGAAAGGAAATATGAGTAGTTTTTAGGCTAAGGATGGATTCTTTTAGGCTTTTTTGCTCAATTAGGTTTATCTGAAGATGTAAAACTGGTTTAAATAGAAAACAAGGGTTTTCTGAGTGGATTAAATGGAAAAAAGGGATTTTTAGGGTATTTTCAACAGTTTTAACCCTTTAGGTGCTTTGAATTTTGTTTTCATGCTTTTGAAACTAGGAATTTGGCTATAGAAAGGCTCATAGTAGAAAATAGGGTTTTCTAGGAAAAATTGGCCAGATTTTGGCCTCTTTTTAGGTGTTTTTAGGAAAAATAGTCTAGTAAAATCTCTTCATTACAGACCTGGTTTAATTACTAATGGTTTAGAATTGAATTTGTAGGCTTCAATTTGTCAGAAAATACCTTAAGATGCAGGTATTCAGTTGTTGAAATGATTTTGAAAGGATCTTGATTGATTTTGAGGTATTTCATGGCTTTACTGAAGCGACAAATAGCTTTATTGGTCTTCAATGGGGAATTTTCTGGTCAAATTCAGAGTTCTGGGCATAAAAGGGCAATCAAAATCTTTGAAAATGGTTTACACAGTGGTCTTAACATTAGGGAGATACTGCGAAAGGGTTTGAATGCACAAATTAAATGATAAAAGGATTTACCAAAGGTTTAACCATATTCATTTGATCGCATTGACTGACATTCAATGCAGGTCGCGTCAGGGCGGGAGGTGGTTTCAGGATTTAAAATGAAAAATGGATAGTGGTTATCGTGTGCATTTTGAGTGGTAAGTGGTTTGACCTCAAATGAATGCAATCCAATATAAAATTTCCACGTTGCAGAGGAGTGAATGGGCAATACAGCCCATTTCACGTCCATTTTTAATTTGGGCGGATGATTAGTTTTTGTGCGCGATATTGATCTTGGGCCGTTGGATCTTTTGATCAGGAGCGAAGGGTCGAGATCTAACTGGAAGGTGTGGTTGAAAGAATGGTGAGATCGGACTTTTTATGTATGCGGGTAGTTAAATAATACGCTTTAAACCTTTGTTTTTTGTCAACGGGTAAAGGTTTTAAAGTGGGGTATGGATATATCATGAGTTAATTATATAAAGCGTGAGGCTTTATATAACATGGCGGAAAGATGTGGATATGGGAAAATTTTAGTTGTAAAAAACAAACCTAAGTTTATTTCAACTAAAACTTGGGTTATAAAATTATGAGCAGAGGGATTAATGTATGTATTACAAGGGGTGGACTTTTGCGCATGCACGAGGTTAGGTCTTGTGAACCTTATAAAAAGATTATTTCAATCCAAAAACTTAGGATAAAGTTAATGAGCAGGGTGATATGTTTTCATTCAAAACACTTGCAATATGACTAAACAAAACACATTTTTTTCCGCCTTTTACTTTATTATATAGTATTAAATCTTTTGAATGATTTAATAAATATAGGGGTGGGATATTTATTTAGAGTTAGTTTTATACCAAAGGGAATTTTATTTGGGTTTTAATTTAACATGTGGGTAATAACTTTGGTCTAAAATATTTTTAATTGTGGGTTTTTGGGGTATTTAGATATAGAAAATTAGATAAATAGGATAAGGTTTTATTTAAGGATTTAATAACATAGGTTGAAAGTTAATATGAAAAAGGGGAAATTAGGTTAAAATTTAATATGAAAAGGGGGAATGGAAAACACAAAAATACATTAAAGTTCACTAAGTAAAGTGTAGAAAGTAAAGCGAAGCTCATCTTTTCATCATTTCACCAATTACTTGGGATAAAGTATTTTTGAGTCTTTTTGTATGTTTTCGAGTGAAGGAAGTTAATTAGATGGGGCTTTATGTTTCATTAAGTAAGAATGAGTCTTTACTTATGAAAATGAGTTAAAATATATGAATAAGGGATAAATCATGATAAATGGGGATTTAACATAAGATTTTAACATTTCCAACTAACTAGTCATTGAGCCTTTGGTCCGGCCCCAACAAAAGTCAGAGAAATGCTCTAAGCATGTTTGAATGATAGTCTAAAACACTAAATACTTATAAAGAATGGGAAATTAGAGATTTTTTTTCCCGGTGATGAATATTACATGCTTTTTCCCACTTTTTTCTACCTACCCAACATTACTCTAACATTTTTTCTTCCTTTTGGTAGGTGCATTTAAGCTTGCAACCTTCAAACATTTATTCTTTTAAAAGAAAAAAAATATATAATTCTACCTTATTTCATCGGAGGGCTTAGATTAAACTATTGAGCTCATCATTATTCTCTACCTATCTATTGATTTTTCAGGATTAAACTGTATGACAAGTCTTTATTCACTACCTAAAACATGGAAATTGAAAACATGACAATTCAAGTTTAAACAGTTTAACCCATCATGATTATGGCATTTATTGACACTCTGCCATAATCATTTGCAAAAAGTAAAAATAGTGGCATTTGGACTTGCACACTTTCATGTCTTCTTTTCATCTTTTTCTTTTGGGGTCTATATATGTTTAAGTCCTTTGATATTTCTTTTAGGACTTTTTACCATTTTTTTTTATTCTTTGATTTTTTTATTTTTTCAAAATATGGGAAAAAAACTTGCAGAAAGCAAGGTATGTACATTTTTTACAAGACTACCAAAAGTCAATTCAAAATTATGAATCCTATATTTATAGGACCCTAACAACAGCTTCACATGGGGATGAAATTTCCTGGTGAAATATCAAGAACTCTAAGAATAGTAGCCTTCACTTTTGACCATGATGATCCAGTAATGTCTTTTGTTTTCTGCAATAATTCATATTTATGATATTTTACCCTGCAAAGCTTAGGGCCTTCTCTTCGGGCTTCAAGTTTGTAAAGAAAATACCCAATTCAATCTAAAACTTCAATTATTATTTACAATGATGTAAAAGTAAATGGGACTAACTATTTGTTAATTAAGAATAATAGTAGTGTTTGAGCATTCTAACATTTAATGGTCCTTCTTGAATATCTGTTCCATCCAAATCTTTGATAAAGAAAACATTGTTACCCCTATATCCATAAATTACATAAGGTCCTTTCCACAGAAAGTCAAACTTTCCATGCTTGCCTTTTTCTTCTCTCCTAGAATCCCATTTTAACACTTGGTCTCCAATGTAAAAGTCATAATCTTTACTTCTTTTATAAAAAAAATTCTTGATTTCATCCGAAATTACTTGTGCTTTCTCATAGAATTCTTCCCTTGTTTGTTGTAGATGAATAGTTTGATTAATTCTTCTTTGTATATCATTGATTTCCACTTGTGATTCTTGAATAATATTCATTACTGGAACACCTAAGGATGATGGAAAAACTACATCCATCCCATATAAAATCTGGTAAGGGGAAGTGCCAATGGATTTTTTGGTAGTAAGTCTATCTGCCCATAAGGCATAGACTAACTTTTTATTCCAAGTCTTTTTGTTATCTTCAAGTAATTTTTTAATGATATTTACAAGAATTTTATTCGAGGATTCAGCTAGGCCATTACCCTAGGGGTAATATGCAGTAGAGTGACATAAGGTAATATGATATTTATGACAAAAGGAAATCATATTTTTAGACTTAAATGCTACTGCATGACGAATAATTATTTTCTGAGGGCATCCAAATCTTGACAAAACGTTGCTTTCTATGAAAGAAATTACGACTGTATCAGTGGCTTGTCTAGTAGGAATGGCTTCAATCCACTTTATAAAGTAATCAGTGGTAGTCAAAATCCACTTTTTTTGGCTAGAGGATGGGGGGTGAATTTCTCCAATGAAGTCTAAGCCCCATTGTTGAAATGGTATCTCAATTGAAATAGGCTTTAAGGGTAAAGGCAACAATTTCTTCTTTCCTTCAAAGATTTGACATTTATGACATGAAGTAACAATTTTTTTAACATTAGCAAATAAGGTAGCCCAGTAAAAACCAGCTCTAAGGATCTTATCTACAGTACTTTTCCAATATAAATGTACTCCACAGTCGCCTGCATGAAATTCTTCAAGTATTTTTTCAGCTTCTGCTTTCAATAAACAATTTAATAATATCCCACTTTATTCTTTCCAAAAAAGCACATTATCTAAAATACAAAATCTCATTGCTTTAAGTTTAAGAAATCTAGCTTTAGTTCTAGACAATCCAAGAGGAGCTTGTAAGTTTGTAAGTACAAAGATAATATCTTAGTACCAAGATGAATCTAGAAAGTCTTCACTGCTCGTTGGAGTCACCTCTCTTCTTGGTCATCAATCTGAGCAATAAAATTTATGTCTAATGCATTACAGTTAGATTCAACCATTAATCTAGATAATCCTTGTCCTTTAATGAGTTTTGTTGGTTTGATTTCTATGTCATATTCAAGGATAGTGGAAATCCACTTACCTCTTCTTCCATTAAGGCCATCCTAAGTAAGAATGTCTTGAATTACAGAATTAGGGACATAGGCAATTATGTGGGAATAGAGAATGTAAACTCTGAAATATTTTATGGCCTTAACCAAGACTAAGGCTTGTTTCTCCATTATATTATATTTCAGAGGGGCATCTCTAAGGGTCTTACTAAAAAAAGCTATAGGTTGTTCAAATCCTTGATCATTCTTATGTGGTAAAACTGCAACAATGGTATGCTCTGATGCAAAAGAAAAAAATATAAAATAGTTTTTGAAATCTGGACTAATTAAGACTGGTGTTTTAGTTAAAACTTGTTTTATGGATTCAAGTGATTGTTTAGCTTCAATAGTCCATTTTAGAATTGAGTCTTTTTTGATCATATTGTTCATTTCTCTAATGATTTCAGCTAAGTTTGAAATAAATCTTCCCAAAAAGTTAATTTTACCTAATAAAGCTTGTAATTCTTTGATATTTCTAGGTGGATGAATGTTCAAAATTGCTTTTATCCTAGCAGGATCAATTCTAATTCCTTCTTTTGAAATTATATGTCCTAGTAACTTACCTTCCTCTAATCCAAAGAGAGTTTTCTTGGGATTTAAAGAGATGCCAAATTTCCTACATTTAATAAAGACCTGTCTCAAATGATCCAAGTGTTCATTATTTGAGTTGGAAAATACAGTAATGTCATCTAGATAAATTACCAAGAAGTCATGAATCTCCTTTGCAAAGGCTATGTCCATAGCTCTCTGAAAAGTTGCCTCTGCATTCATCAGACCAAAGGGAATTTTCACATACATGAAAGTGCCCTGAGGAATGGAGAAAGTTTTTTTAGCTTGATCTTCCTTTTGGACTAGGATCTGGTTGTACCCTGAAAAACCATCTAACAAAGAAATTCTAGAGGAGCCAACTACGCTTTGTAATATATGATCCATCTTTGGTAAAGGATAATTATCCTTTAAAGACACTTTGTTAAGATTTCTAAATTCGACACATAACCTAATTTCTCCAGTTTTCTTTCTTGTTGGAACTAGGTTTGAAACCCAATCAAAATATCTAATTGGTGCAATAATCTGAGCATCATACATGCATTTTACTTCCTTTTCTATCAAATTTAATAGAACGGGATTAATTATCCTTAATTTTTGTTTGAATGGTTTTTGATCATCTTTTATGGGAATTTGTGTTGTATTATGTTTGTGTCATAAGCTTTGAGATCTTCATAACTCCAAGAAAACACATCTTGATATTCCTTTAAAAGATCAATGTGTTTTTCCTTTTCTTGTGGAGGTAAAGATTTAGACAGTTTAATCATTTTAGGTTTTAATTCTGTCCCAATGTTACATTCCTCAATGTCAGACCTAACTGGTTCCATTTCTAGCTTTTTAGGCACATCATTGGAATAAAAAAGGTCTTCCAACGGAGTTAAACCTTTAGGAAAAAAATTATCTTTTAGATCTACCATGCCAATTTCTTCTTCAATGATTTCCTCAATATCTACCTTCTCTAAGTTGTTTATGTCAGATTGAGTAAATACAATAGGTTTATCAAACTTATGTACATTTATGATATCAATTTCACAATCAAAATCTGAATCTATTTTACAGTCTGTATCTATTTTACAATTTTGAAATTCTTCCTCATTATTTAAGAAATGGTAAATCTGTTCATCCTGAGAGAAAATCTGCCAGTACTTGAGGTTGTATGGGATAATTGGTCTATGTTTAACCTTAGCAGTGTACCTATGAGTTGGTTGGAATGGTAAGTTATATGTACTAGCAAAATTTCCCAGACAATGTGCTTGAATATTTTTTTTTCTGGGTATAATAGAAAACTTGCATTCCAATAAATAATCAGTTAAATCTATCATTGTATCTCTCTATCTGGCTAGTCTAGGATTATAAACAGAATAATATCCATTTATTTTCTTTATGATTAATTCCGAATCTCCCATGATTATTATTCTTTTTCCTCATAAGTTTCTAATGATCTGGAGGCCTAGAATGAGTGCCTCATACTCAGCCATATTGTTGGTGCACTTGAAGTTGAGTCTGAAGGCATGTCCTTCTGAGTGATTAGTCTCCATGTTTGTAATCCATACTCCTGCTCCTGCTCCTAATTTGTTTATAGAGCCATCAAATTCTAAGTGCGAAAGGGACTCATGAAATATGTTATCATTATTTGGTGTTGGATTTTTATCAATAAGTTCAGTTTGGATTTCATTATTATCAGAGTTACACAAAATAAAAGATTCAAGGTCAGTTGGTGTAGAATAAGTAGGATAGTTTATGGATCTTTCAGCACTACTGAACATGAACTTCATTAATGTTTCCCTATAAAAAATTTTAGGTGGACCAAACACTGATATGGTAGCATAACTCATTTCCATTTGTAGAGATCCCTGCAACTTTTCTCCCCATGAGCAAGAAAGAAGCATACCATATTTTGGTGGGATGTCATCTACTACAATGTCCATTAACATAATTTTACAAGGGTACTAAACTAAAGTAACACATAGGTCTTTAGTTAATCCTAAGAACTTAACTTTGCTAGAGTCAAATGAAAAAAATCTTTATAAGTCCTGGTTATTTCTAGATTAAGACTTTCCATTATGGCTTTGGGCATTAAATTATGGGAAGCTCTTGAATCTAACATAGCATTATGTTAGATCGTGAATGGTAAGACTGATATAAAAAGGAAGGATTGATCCATCTGAATGATTTCCATTCACATCAGGTCCAAAAATTAACTCGGGTTGATCATCATTCAAATTAATTGCATATTCACCATCATTCATACTCAGTGTTTCAGTTATGGTTGATTTGTATAAGTCATTTTTTACCAATTCCATTAAAGGAATGGGTATTTTTAACTTAGAAATTTTAGTCTGAATAATAAATGAGGGTTGATATTTACTAATTTGAAGTAATTCATCTGTATTAACTATAATCTGAGTTGGTTTTTCTTGAGTTTCTACAGTTGTATTTCTATATTCTGTTGTTTTGATATTCTCTGTCTGAGTTTCCTGAGTTTTGCTTCTTTTAAATTTCTTTTCAGGGACAATTTGGGTTGTAGCAGAAGTTTTATCAGACTTAGAATTATTAGTAGGTGTTCTTGAATTATCATTTTTTGGATCCACTGATTTAGGATCAGCAGAAGGCTTTTTAGGATCAGAATTTGCCAATTTTACTGAATTAGAAGTTTTAGTAGTATTAGCTTTCTGTACATCTTTGGAAGATTGAGCTACTTCATCAATAATATCAACAATTTTGGGACTTGTTTTTTTTTAGGACTGGAGGGATTGGAATTTTGTTTATTTTCCGTTGGGAGAATTTGCAAAACTTTTTTTTTTGGTAATTCTACGTTTTTCTTATTTAGATTTTGGGAATTGTTTTTTGTAGAAGAATCATTTTTTTTCTCGTTTCTAAGGTTATATTGACTATGTATTTCATTTATGGCAAAGTCATAACCCTGTTTGTAGTCAAAGGATTCACTGGATTTTAATTTTAGTTGTTGAAGCTCAAATAGTTCTTGATCTTCCTGAGTGAGGAAAATGGTATTGTTTTCATATATTCCCATTAGATGATTGATGTCATCCTCATCTTCATCATTATTCTGAGAACTTTCAGCATAGTTCTCCTGAACTAGGGGCCTAATGTTTTGGTCTGGAGCTACTTCTTTAGCATTTCCAGAATTATTGTTTTTTCTGAAATTGGGATTTATGATCTAAGGTTAATAATCCCATTGAGGTTTTATTTCTATATTATCTAATATATCTACCACCCTTTCTAAAGTTTTAGCAATTAAATCTATTTTACCATCTGAGTTTGAACTTTCTTCTTTAATTGTAACTCTTCTTTCATTTCTAAGTCTGACCTTCCTATCTAAAATATTTCTTTCTACACTGACATCATCTAATTGCATCTGTTCTAAGGTTTGGGTGTCTCTTTCTCTTAATTGATAGGCCATATCTGTATCAAATCCATCAAGGAATTTGAGCAGAATAGAGTAAGGTGTAGGTTTAAGATCTGCAGATATTATATTGTAGACACTATTGTACCTAGTGTAGTAGTCTTGGACAGACTCAGTAGGATATCTTTTAATGGCATCAAACTCAGAAAAAAATTGAAGGGGGTTATTTTTATTTTCCCATTTATTTAAAAATATTCTATGAAATACAACTAAATTAGCTACACTACTAGGAGCTAAATTTTTGAGCCATTTTTTAACTTCTCCTGTCAAAATCTAGGAAAATAACCTCATCTGGACATATGACTCATCAATTTCATAAATTTCACAAAATAATGTCATTTTAGTTACATGGTGTTGAGTAGTATATTGTGAAATTCCATCAAACAGTGGTACATTTTTTTGATAATCTTGAGGCATGTCATGGAGGTTTTGGGGTAAGACAAGGGGAGCATACCTAGCAACCATGGCTTGAAGCTTTGCTGAGCTAGGAGGTAAAACAGTAATGATAGGTGCAGTGCTGGATATGGTAGCTGATGAACTGAAGACTGTAGTTGAAGAGATGGGAAATGAAGCTGGTATGTAAATGGAATTGCTGGGAAATAAAGATGTGGTGCTTATAAAATCTGAATGTAAAGTAATGGATGAAGTGGATGGACCGGATGAAGGAAATAATGTCCTAGGCTGCAAAGGCAATCTAGGAATGAAATGATACGCCAAAGATGATGTTGGAAAAATGGCTACTAAGAGGGGGGGGGTGAATCAGTATTTAGTGTAGACAATAAAACTTTTACCTTTTCTTTTCTAAAAACCCATACGCTACTTTACTGAAGAAAACTAGCGTATATATGCGGATCTCCTTTACAGAACTCGTGTATGTCCAGAGATCTAATAATGCACTTAATTCTTAACTTAGATCATTGCATTATTCTTTCATCAGATGTTTTAGAAAACAGTACACAATAAACAGGTGCAGAAAGAACATAATAATCATCACACATAAGCAACACACATGAACACCGGGATTTTAGGTGGAAACCCAATTCAGGAGAAAACCACCACTGTCGTTGTCTCAGCCTTCAATATTTTATTATAAATAAAACATCTTACAACCATGCGGCAATGACGCATGACCCTACAGGCACCCACACGAAGAGGCTACAACCTTCTCTCGTTTACCAGCCTCTCCTGGAAGGGAGCTACAACCCCCTGCTCCTCGTTTACCAGCCTCTCCTGGAAGGGAGCTACTACCCCCTGATATTAGCAGAAAGCTTCTTCATACATACTGAAGGCTTCAACCCTCAGATCCGCTGCAGACCACGTTTCATCAATTTTCAAACTGGATCAAACGGCTCCAACACAACCCTTCACTTATCAACAAACATACTTTCCCCATTGCTTCAAACAGAACAGTGAAACCACTGTAACCAGAATATCAGAGTTAACCCAGACTTCAGAATCAATATGCAGAAACACATTCAACCTTGAGCAACCATTAGATCAGATATCATACGCGCTTTTATTCAATCTGACCCGCGTATATACGCGCTTTTCATGAAGCTAACCCGCGTATACATCTGTGCATTTACCAAAATAACCCTAACTGTCTATACGCGCCTTTGTCTAAACAGATCCGCGTATATACGCGCTTTTCACGAAATGAACCTGCGTATAGATCTATAAAAGATAAACTTTTCACAACAGACCAGATCTATGAACTTACCCAGATTTCTTCAACTTCTTCAACAGATTTGCGCCAGGTCTTCATTACTTCTTTTCAGATCATCCAAGAGATTCACCATTTCAAGATCTAGAGATCTTGAACCTTCATCATGTTCATAGACGCAACATAGATTCAGATCTATCAATTAAGAGCAGAGTTCAACCATGCAGATATACCTCAGAGTGAAGTATTCATTAAAGCCCAAACCTATGCACACCTTTTGCACAATGAATTTCTTCTCCTTATATAGATTTAGCCTTTTTCAATACCATGAGTCAAAACCACATTATTTCCGATGGTTTTCCTGGACGGGATCAAATAGACGATCCAGCGCTCAATACAATGGGTCAATACCATGGTAATGCCCCTTGTTATTCTAATTTTGGAGCACAAAAGACCATATGCGACTTGGCACGTACTTTTCCGCGTACATATGCGACTTCCCTCTACTAAACTCGCGTATTCCTTGTGACATACACTTTTCATCATTTTTCTGCCCCATTCTGGAAATTCTTTATTCTGCTCCTTCTGTACTGATTGTAGATACATCAGATGTACATCATTCACAAGCTCATCAATTCAAGAACAAATTCATCAAGTAGGTTTCCATCATCTTCATCAAATGGGCCATCATCTTCATCAAGTGGGTTGCCATCAAGGACAACACTCTGCTGCATCATATTGCCAACAATCTCCCCCTTTGGACTTGATGGCAACCACGATGGTGTTTGATCTCCACAACAGATAGATACATTGATTATAATCATTATACAATAACCATGTTACTCTCCCCTTATTCAAACACCATGTCACTCTCCCCCTTTGACATCAAGGGCAAAGGGCGGATCAAACCAAAGAAGAGCTCTGTAGATCTGATGAGCACTGGAGGTACCATGCTCCCCCTGAGTTCATGCTGAATCTTCAAACATATTTTGCAATGAATTTCATGACTTCATGACCTTTCCTATCACCAAGGACTCATACTTACATCAATGATCCAACCAAGTGGATTTACATAAGTGACTCAAGTATCCAACCAAGTGGGTGTACACATTTTGACTCAACAACCCAACCAAGTGGGTTTACAAATTTGAACAAGCCCTTTACATGACTGAAAATTACAATTTTACATCATTACAAATATGACCTTTTACAAAAAATACCAAAAGGGACCTCAAGAGAGAGATTATATTCAGAAACACCATAATGCCAACAATGCATTACACACAGCAAGGCTAATGCTCCCCCTGAAACTTTGCATCCAATGCCTCCTTACCGCAAGACCAATTCTCCCCGTTAGCTTGTGCATCCTGACCATTTTCAACTGCAAATCACCAAGGCATCTTTATCCAATATCAGAGAATAAAACATAAATATAAGGGCTAAGACATCACCAGAGATACCAAACCACATCAGAGATACCAAACAGCACCACAGCTTGTGCTGAAGAAATGCTGACCCTGAAAAATTGTCAGCAACCATTCATACGCAGTTTTTTGTGTATAAACTTGCGTATATACGCGACTGTCTTTCAGGAAACCCGCGTATCCAATTTAATCTTCTGAAATTAAGTAGATTTATTCTTTTGACTGGTAGAGACTACTCCCAGCTTCTGTCTTAGATATTCGAATGCTTCCCTGGGTAGAGGTTTGGTAAAGATATCAACAACTTGTTCTTTGGAGGGAACATACTCCAACTTCACCTTTTGTTCAAGTACTTGTTCACATAAGAAGTGATACTTGATGGGAATTTTCTTGGTCTTCGAATGCATAACAGGATTCTTTGAGATACTGATGGCACTTGTATTATCACACATAATGGAGATAGGAGATGTACATTTGATTTGAAAATCTTGTAAGGTTTGCATCATCCAAAGGAGTTGAGTGCAACAAGATGCGGCAACCACATATTCTGCTTCTGCTGTAGATAAGGCAATAGAATTTTTCTTCTTGCTGAACCAAGATACTAACCGGGGTCCCATATAGAATGCACCACCACTAGTGCTTTTCCGATCATCAACACTTCCAGCCCAATCTGCATCAGTGTAAGCATGAAGAGTAAGATCGGCATTCTTTGGATACCATAGACCAAAGTCTTGAGTTCCTTGTAGATATTTGAATATTCTTTTGATAGCCTGAAGGTGAGACTCTTTTGGATTAGCTTGGAATCGTCCAACAATCCCAACTGCATGCATAATGTCCGGTCTAGTCCCAGTGAGATAAAGTAGGCTTCCTATCATTGATCTGTATTCTGGTTGATTCACTGCGGGAGAATCATCATGAGAAATGAGATTACATCCGGTTATCATTGGTGTACTTACAGGTTTGCATTCTTCCATGCCATACTTCTTCAGAATTTTCTTAAGATATTTTGCTGGTGATAAGAATATACCATCTATAGATTGATGTGCTTGCAAGCCAAGAAAGAATGTTAGTTCTACAAGTAAGGACATTTCAAATTCTTGCTGCATGACAGAAGCAAATTTCTGACTCATAGATTCTTCATTACTCCCAAAAATAATATCATCAACATATACAACCACAATCAATAGTTTATCATTTTCAACTTTTGTGTATAAGTTGCTATCAGCAGACCCCTTTGAAAATCCTTGTTGATGAAGATATTTGTCAAGGCGATAATACCATGCCCTTGGAGCTTGTTTGAGACCATATAGAGCCTTTTTAAGTCTACAAACAATATTTTCATCATTTCCCAAAATGAATCCTTCTGGTTGTTCTATATAAACTTCTTCTTCTAGATCACCATTGAGGAATGCAGATTTGACATCCATTTGATAAACTTTGATTTGTTGAAAACTTGAAAAGCAAGAAACATTCTTATGGCTTCAAGTCTAGCTACAGGAGCAAAAGTTTCTTCAAAGTCTATACCTTCTTGTTGAGTATACCCCTTGCAAACTAGTCTAGCTTTGTTTCTTATAACATCCCCATTCTCATTTAACTTGTTCTTGAATATCCATTTAGTACCAATGACATTTTTATCATGTGGTCTTGGTACCAATTCCCAAGTGTGATTCTTTTCAATTTGATCAAGCTCTTCATTCATGGCTTGAATCCAACATTCATCTTTGCTAGCTTGATTGACATTGTGTGGTTCAATTGTGGATAAAAATGCCAGATAACTAGAAGATCCGACAAGATTCCTCCTTGTTTGTACACCTGATTCCTTGTCTCCCAAAATTTGAGATTCAGGATGATTCTTTTGAACATATCTGGATGGAGCCTTTTCAGATAAATCATCTTCAGGTTCTTCATTGGATCCATTGTCTATATCATTTCTATTTGATGTAGAAGGAAAAATGTCACCATCATCTTCTTCTATTGTTTGTTTTTCTTCTTTAGGAGCTGCAGGAGACTCATCAATAACAACATCAATACATTCAACAATCTTTCGAAGCCTTTTATTGTAACATTTGTATGCTCTACTTGTAGATGAGTAACCAAGAAGTATCCCTTCATCTGATCTAGGTTCAAACTTGCCAAGCTTTTCATCATTATTTTTGATAAAGCATTTACTTCCAAAAACTCTAAAATGCTTCACAGATGGAGAATTACCATACCCGAGTTCATATGGAGTTTTGTCACTATTTACCCGAACATGAGCCTTGTTGAGAATGTTAGCTGCTGTATGTGCTGCTTCACCCCAGAACATGTCAGGAGTTCCAGAATCATCAAGCATAGCTCTAGCCATTTGTTGAATCGTTCTATTCATTCTTTCTGCTACGCCATTTTGTTGTGGAGTGCCTGCTACAGAAAACTGTCTTTTTATGCCATGTTGTTCACAAAATTCAAAGAATTCATTTGATGTATATTCTCCTCCTCGATCGGATCTAAGACACTTGATTTTTAGATCTAATTCATTTTCAACTAATGCTTTGAAGATCTGAAATTTTTCAAATGCTTCATCTTTGTGTTTAATGAGCCTGATCCAACACATTCTAGAGTAATCATCAATAAATAAGATATAGTATTCTTCCCCACGTAATGACTTTTTCCTCATAGGTCCACAGATGTCGGTATGAATGAGTTCAAGAGGCTTACTTGATGAACCTTCTTTGGCATTAAGAAATTGTGCCTGCAGTGCCTTCTTAGAGATTGGAAGATTTTTATGATACTCTCATGATACTCTCTCGTAGAGTAATATTGGGAAGACCCGACGACTTGAAGCACCTTGCTTTGTTGATTTGAGAGAAGCTCAGATGCCCCAGCCTTCTATGCCATAGCCAATTTTCTGAAGATTTTCTCAAGTAACATTGATCTTTGTAGTTCTTCAATACATACAGGTTGCTTGGAGTTCTTTTCCCTTTTATAATAGTTTTACCTGTATCAAGATCACGAACCACACATTCTTTTGAAATAAAGACAACTTCTGTTCCTTGATCACACATTTGACTTACACTTAATAGGTTATGCCTTAATCCATCCACATACATGAAATCATTAGCCTTCACCTTTTCTTTTAGAAACACGAACCCTTTTCCTTTAATTATAGTAGGAGTATCATTTCCAAATGTAACTTTCTTTTCCTTTTCTAGAGCATTATATGCAAGAAGTTTTCTTTTGTCACCTGTCATGTGTCTTGAGCACCCACTATCAATGTACCATTGATTTTCTTCACCTTCTGCAAATAACACTATCCCACAATTTTCAACCTGTAATTCCTTCTTTTTCCATACTTTGGAACTTGAAGGAGAATGTTGTTTTGGCTGGACTTTGCTCCTGCATTCAGATTCTTCATGGCCAAATTTATTGCAATAAGCACATTCAACTTCATTTTGAAGAGGAGAAAATTTGTTATAGGTGTTCTTCTTTGGTTTAATATCCATCCTTTTCTTTCTTGCTTCTCTTGTCATGATGGTTTTATATGCAACACATTGAACGGCTTTATGACCAAAATTGTGACATGAGAAACATTGTCCATTGAAGTAGAAATTTCTGCAATCATGAAATCTTCTATTTGAATTTACCTGTTGATTGTTGCTTCTTTGAGAGATATCCCTGTTAGTGTTCCTTGTATTGTGATGATCATGCTTTACCTGTAAATATTCTTTATTCCCTTGTTGAGTGGCTGAATGTAGTAAACCAGTTGTAGCTGCTTTTAGATAATTTGGTGCTGAAGCCTGAGAGGATTCTCCGGTGTATCCAAGACCTGTCTTAATCAGAGGAGATCGTTGAACCTTGATAATCTCATCTAAGGTTTCGGATCCTTTAGCAAATCTAAGATTCAGAGTCTTTACTTTCTCAAGTTCTTTTCTTAGACTTACTACTTCACATTCTAATTTTTCATTATGTTTCTTTGCTTCTTCATTCTGCCTTTTCAGAGTCTCTATGATTATTTTACTTTCTTCCAAGCATATTTTGAGTTGATTGTTTTGATCAAGAAAATCATTGTCATCTAGAGCATCCATAAAAGCATCCTTGTCTTCTCTAGAATATTTTTCAAATGCCATGAGAAGTCTAAGATCTTGTTCACATTCTTCCTCACTATCAGATAACCCATCACTGTCTTCATTAGTATAGTAACTTTTCTTAGTGCTAGATCGGTTCTTATTCCTTCTTGCTACTTCTTTCCCTTTAGTAGATGTTTCTTTATAAGGACACTTTGCAACATAATGACCAACTCTTCCACAGTCAAAACATTTGAAAGGAAGCTTACCTTTGAATCTTCTGGTTCCTAGTTGGAGTCTTCTCAGAAAGTTTGCTTCATCTTCTTCTGAGATATATCCTGATCCTTCTGCCTTTTGAAATTCTTTCCCTTTTGTATAAGCTTTAAAAACAGCTTATTTGACTTCAGATGGTCCTCCTCTCCTCATTTCATATGCAGTCAGTATGCCATGAAGTTGCGCCACAGTAAGAGTTTGAAGATCCTCTTTTTAATCAAGAGTAGAGGCTTTTGATTCAAATTTTGTCGTTAGCGATCTTAAGATTTTCTCAACCAAAGTAGATTTCGTGAATTTTTCTCCCATATTTCTCATACGATTTACAACATCATCAAGACGTAAAAATAAACTGGAAATATTCTCATCACTATTCATTTTTAAATTTTCATATTCAATTCTGAGAGTTTGAAGTTTTGCACTTTTTACCTTTGCATCACCTTCAAAACTTAGAATGATTTTGACCCATATCCCCTTTGTTGTATTCAGCTGCATAACTTTGACAAATTCTGATTTAGTTAGACTTCTCATTAGAGCATTGACTGCCTTTGCATTTATTTCATAATTCTTCTTTTCAGTCGGATCTGCTGGTATTGCAGCTGGATATTGATATCCTTGTTCAACAATGGCCCATACATCTGCTCCCATAGACTGAAGATAGGATCTCATCCTTATTTTCCAGAAGCTTAAATTGCTTCAATTAAAGAGTGGAGGCTTGATGGATGTTGTTCCATCTTGATTGCTCATCTTGCTTGATCTTCCTTCTAGCGGCTAAGCTTTTTCAGAAGGACCTGCTCTGATACCAATTGTTGAAAAAATACTGAGAGGGAGGGGTGAATCAGTATTTAGTGCAGACAATAAAACTTTTACTTTTTTCTTTTCTAAAAACCCATACGCTACTTTTTTGAAGAAAACTAGCGTATATACGCGGATATCCTTTACCGAACTCGCGTATCTCCAGAGATCTGATAATGCACTTAATTCTTAACGTAGATCATTGCATTATTCATTCATCAGATGTTTTAGAAAACAATAAACAGGTGCATAAAGAACAGAATAATCATCACACATAAGCAACACACATGAACACCAGGATTTTAGGTGGAAACCAAATTCGGGAGAAAACCACCACTGATGTTGTCTCAGCCTTCAATATTTTATTATAAAGAAAACTTCTTACAACCATGTACTGGCGCAGACTCATACCAGCACGCAGGCACCCACCTGCAGGAGGCTACAACCTTCTCTCATTTACCAGCCTTTCCTGGAAGGGAGCTACAACCCCCTACTCCTTGTTTACCATCCTCTCCTGGAAGGGAGCTACTACCCCCTGATATGAGCAGAAAGCTTCTACGTACATACTGAAGGATTCAACCCTCAGATCCACTGTAGACCACGTTTCATCAATTTTCAAACTGGATCAAACAGCTCCAACAAAACCCTTCACTTATCAACAAACATAATTTTCCCAATGCTTCAAACAGAATAGTGAAACCACTGCAACCAGAATATCAGAGTTAACCCAGACTTCAGAATCAATATGCAGAAACACATTCAACCTTCAGCAACCATTAGATCAGATATCATACGCGCTTTTATTTAATCAGACCTGCGTATATACACGCTTTCCATGAAGCTAACCCGCGTATACATTTGTGCATTTACCAGAATAACCCTAACTGTCCATACGCGTCTTTGTCTAAACAGATCTGTGTATACACGGGCTTTTCACGAAATGAACCTGCATATAGCTCTATAAAAGACAAAATTTTCACAACAGACCAGATCTATGAACTTACCCAGATTTCTTCAACTTCTTCAATAGATTTGCGCAAGGTCTTCATTACTTATTTTCAGATCATCCAAGAGATTCACCATTTCAAGATCTAGAGATCTTGAACCTTCATCATGTTCATAGACGCAACATAGATTCAGATCTATCAATTAAGAGTAGAGTTCAACCATGCAGATATATCTCAGAGTGAAGTATTCATTAAAGCCCAGACATCTACACCTTATTTGCACAATGAATTTCTTCTCCTTATATAGATTTAGCCTTTTTCAATACCATGAGTCAAAACCACATTACTTCCGATGGTTTTCCTGGACGGGATCAAGTAGACGATCCAACACTCAATAGAATGGGTCAATACCATGGTAATGCCCCTTGGTATTCTAATTTTGGAGCGCAAAAGACCATACGTGACTTGGCACGTACTTTTCCGCGTACATACGTGACTTCCCTCTACTAAACTCGCGTATGCCTTGTGACATACACTTTTCATCATTTTCTGGCCCATTCTGGAAATTCTTTCTTCTGCTCCTTCTATACTGATTGTAGATACATCAGATGTACATCATTCACAAGCTCATCAAGTCAAGAACAACTTCATCAAGTAGGTTGCCATCATCTTCATCAAGTGGGTTGCCATCAAGGACAACACTCTGCTGCATCATATTGCCAACGAGATGAACTTGCAGTAGTATCTATAAATGAAGTAACAGCATATAAAGATGAATCTTTTGTTGGTATTATTGTTGTATGCAATTGAGAAACCGGAGGTTTTATGTAAGAAAACAAATGAGCTAATTCGATAGCTTCATTAATATCTTTAATCAATGAAACATTAATCTTTTCAACTGTATTTTGATATTTAGATTTATTTTATTTTGTTCCTACTGAAATATTTTTATGTTTTTCATTCAAAAATGAAATCAAAAGAGGATCTATAACAATATTTTTCAAATCAGTTTCAGATTTAGTTTTAAACAATGAATATTCAAACTTCAAATCAAAATCAATATTATTTAGACTCACTAACTCTTTGGGTAAAGAATTGGATTTTCTTAATGGTACTTCAGTTTCTAAATTGATAGTTTGTTTTTTCTTTTTACTAATCTGATCTGGGTTATCTACTATAATTGCAGGTTTAGGATCCAGGTTAGACCTGGTATAGTAGGTTTTCCTAGAAGCCAGAATGATTGTTTGTATACCCACAACCTATAAAAGTAATCTTAAAGTGAAAGGATAATTTGAAAATTTTCTTTTAAGACTAAATTTAAAACCAGAGATTCTAGTTAGTCCCCAATATGGTCGCCAATATGTTATCACTCTAGTAATTTCTTAAGTTGTGGGATTTTGAGTTTTTATTCAAAGAACACTAGAGGTAACCACAAACCTACTTCAAACTCTAGGATATAGCCTTCCTAGGGTTCAGAGAGGGCTCTCTCTTTAAGATTTATCTTTGTTTTGATTTATAATATTAGGCTAGTTATGAAAGTACAATTTGGTTTTGGTTTAAAGGGTTTGGAGGGGAAAAATCACTTGGAGGTAAGATAGAGAGAAATATACTTTTCCATTGGGCTATGGAGTCTAAATCAAGCTAGAAGCACTAGAAATCAAGGCTAAAAGGGTACAAATATATTAAGGGCAAGATAGATAACCCTTAGAGATTTGGGAAAGTGGTTTTTTGTGAGGTGGTATGATCAGGATAAAGGGAACTTAAGGATCCTTTGATCCGGAAAATGGAAGTAGAAGGTAGAGGTCAAATGGGAGTGAGAGAAATTAATAATTCTCAACACCGAAAATCAGAAGAAAACATTAAAATGGAAACTAGTTAAAGATAGAGAGCACTTGAATAATCATGTAGTAATACTCCTAGTTACACATTTAGATACAATAAACATATAATGAATTGCATGAAACTCGGAAAATGAAACAATGACAAGAAGGGATTTCTTCACTCATCAGCTTATCACAGGGATCCTGAATTATGATGCCAGTCATCCTGTCCAGTCTGCTACCTTGAATTCAAACACACAATGCCTCCAATGTTCAGCAAAAATATCTATAGTAAGTCCGGCAATTTTATTCCACACTGAATATTTCTAATGTTGAAGTATTTATACAAAATGTAATTACAAATATCCTAGGGGAATTATAGTAATATATTTAGGAAAACATCATTACATAATAAAAGGGACAACTGCTTAACAAACAACAAGTTGTCCTCTTTTATCCAAAACAAATAGAACTTCTTTATCCAACAAGGAGCTTTTAACTGTCAAGGTGTCATGCTTGCTGGCTGCTAGAAAATATCTGGCTTTTGACTTGCCTTCACTAATACTCTTTCATCCAATACTCTTTACCTGGTGACCTTTAATGCTGATACTCTTTCATCTGATTAGCTTAACTGATTTACTGCTGTAAAATTGTCTTTTAACAGTAAAATCAGCAAACTGTCTTTTTATCTTAATTGTTCATTTGACTTTTTTACCTCTTATCTTTACATCAAATCAGTAAAAGTTTGCCATGCTTCTTCCTTGGGAATTTTGACATTCCCTAACTTCCTGAAATTCTCATCAGCCTCTGTACATCTAGCAAAAGTGGGCTTGATGACAAAGAGATGTTTAATCTCATGCTGTAAAAAGAAGAAATCTTCAAAATACTGAAGGAGGACTTTCCATGTGGGAGTGCCTTGTGCTAGTGGCTTGTTAACTTGCTCTTTAGAAAATTCTATGATCTTTTTATCATAATCCTTCTGGGACATAATTTTTTCATTAAAAACATGGATTTCATGTAGGCCCCTCTGTCTTAAGTTTGTGTATTTTACCAAAAATTTTGTTATGGAAATGTTCATTGTTTCACATTTTTCTTCAAGATTATTCATCAAGTTCTTCTTAGTTACAACCTTTTTTATTTGTAAGATTGTTTATGTCCTGTCTGAGACTTTCAATTCTTCAAGTTACTCCTTGTTCTTGTTGTTCAAGAATGTGATGAGTTTTAAAGCCTGAGCAGGCTTACCAGTCAACTCATATTTTTTCCTTTATATCTCTGTCTGTGCTACCAACAACAAATCTCTCTGCTCGTATATAACCTGAATTGAAGACCATTTATTGTGAATGGCTGCAATAATGTTATTCCAGAGATGATTTTTTACATATGAAATCTGCTCAGTGAAAGTTAGCTCTTTTTGCAAATTCTTGATCTATTCTCCCAATATGATTGCTTTCTGTTCATGGGTTTTAGCATTTATCAGAGTTGTCTTATTTGTAGCTTCAAGATTTTCAATCATATTTTTCACGCTATTGATTTAATTTGTCTTTAAAGACATTTCTTCCATAACTTTTACAATCTATTTTGCTTCATCTGTTTGTTGAACATTTGTAGTAGAAGCATTTGTAGCTGAAGTAGTGGCTGAAGTCACTGGCACTGTAGTTTCCAGTGAGCCCTTTGGTGCTAATTTCTCTCTTAAAGTAGAGGGAACTGTTGTAGTTATTACTGGAATAACTGTAGGAATTATAGGAGTCTCATGTTCCTTTACAGTCTCTTTTTCTTTGACAAGGTGGTCCATTTGGGTCTCCATCTCTTTGATTTGAGCAGTCAGTTTAAGAATGAGCTTCATCATTTCTTCTTTCTCACTCTGATCTTGAAGGATTTCCTTGGTTTGTGGATGCTCACTTTGAGGAAGCTTGAGCTATTTCCTAAAAGCTGCTATGTCATCATTCTTTTTCTTTATCAATAGTTCTGATGCTTGAATATTTGAGGGATCATATCCCACCTGTAAAACTAATTCCTATAAGGCTTTAATCCTTAGATCTTTGGCATATAAATATGCCTTTTCTATCTTCATCTCATCCTGCATATTAATGATGGTGTTCTGTAGCTTATTTGCACTCATTGCCTTGGTTTCTACTATAGAATAAATCATCTCTAAGCTTTGTCTGTGAAATTCAATTTGATCTAGCTCATGGACAATTTCTGCATCAATCTCAAGGTCCACCTTCTTATAATCTGTTGTTGTTTTGGGTACTAAGGTAGTAGGTTGCAGGAATGACATGATCATTTTGTTCGTAGAAAAATCAAAGGCTGATAATAGCCTATTCTGATTTCTAGGATTTTTTTGAGGAATTTAGAATATATCTCAATCTTTATCTCCTCATTCTTCTTCTTAATCTTCTTGTATTTCTCCTTGATGTCCAAGTCCTTTTCCTCGGCTGATTGTGAGGAAGAGGCCTCCATGTTATGCTACTTCTTAATCATCTATGTATCATTCTGATTGGCTATTGATTCATTTTCTATTTCCATAAGGGTTTCAATGATTATATTTGTGGCTATATCATCATTGGTTACTGGAGAATCTGTCTCATCAACATCAACTGTTACTTTTTCCTTGTCAACTGAATTGAGTTTAAGCCTCTTGTTATAGATTAATTTGAATTTGGTTTCAATTATTGTCTCTGATGTATAACCTCCTTCTTCCCTACTTCTCTTTGTTGATGCCTCTGGCTGTTTTACAAGTTCTAGAGGTTGTACTGTGTCCATTTTACCTATTGTCTCTGTATTACTTGTTGTATCTGTCAGTGTATTTTCTAGCCATTCAACTTGGTTGGAAAATTTCTCAATCTCAGGCTTAAGCTCATGTATGAAGGGTGTTAATTTTTATTTTACCCTTAGACTACTCAGGGCCCCTTGAGGATCATAGTTCTATGGAAAAATTTATTGAAATTTAAACTCTACTAATCTCTTTGTGATTTATTTTTATGCATCTTTGTGGTTTATGATAAAGGGACAAACCTGATTCTTTAACTTAAATTGAGTCTTTTTTCTAGCAGCCATGAAGTTGATGGAATCAGAATTAAGAATATGTCTCAAATACTCCAATGAAAAACTTCTCATGCTCATATATCTAGGCAACTTTGTTAGAAAGCTCTGATTCTTTTCATTTCCTCACTAATTCTGGGCTGCTCTGCTTTATTCAGAATGTTCATTGTTGGATGTAGAAAAAGGTCTGAAAAATCTGTGTAGGTGAAATTACTGCCCTCTTTCCTGGGCAAGGAAGTCTAGAAGATAATGGATAGAGGCTTACCCTCCAAGTCCATCTTTTGTAATGCAATAGGAAATTTATCAGCTTGAAAGAATAAGAATAAGTGAAACAAATAGGATGAGTATCTACAAACTCCTTTAGTGGGTAATTTTGTCAGCTAATGATGGATATTTTTGGCTATGAAACTAGAAAATTCAAAGATGAATGATGGAGATTGGCTTGGAGACAATGTGGACAGTAAACCTAGAATGGACTCATCAGTGTGTCCATATGTAAAGTATCCAAGTATAAAGGAGAGCATAGAGATAATATGTCTAGACCCTTCAAAAAATTTAGCAGTGGAATAAGGAGGGTTTATTTTAGGAATGTCAACATGGCAAGGCATAAAGTTTTAAAATATCATGAGCCTCTTAGGGAAATCTAGGCCTAAGTACAACTGGGTCAAAGCTTCTATAGTCAGGGGGACTAATTGAGGCTCAAATTGTAATTGAATCATTTGGTTTATTAACTTGGCTATGATGGTGAAAAGGATTTCTCTATCAGCATTGACTACGGCCCTTTTATCTGGTTCATAATATTTTTGACATAATATGATAAGATCTTGGCCAGGGTGGGTCAATGGAACTATATATTTGGGCAAATGAGTCTCCCAAATAGGTATTTCATCCTTGTCCAAGTACTTTTCATAACACCAATTGTGTATATCCAAGAGGTTGGATTCTACAACAGGATCAACAATTTTATAGTCAACATCAGTCAAAGGGAAGCTTTCTACAGCAACTATAGGTGGTTGGAGGGGATTCACTGTTGCAGCAGATTTGGCAGTAATGAATGGGTTAGGTTTAGGGGCTTTGTATCCTTCATATTTAAGTGTTTTGGATCTAATAGGTTTGCTTGTGCTCTGTTTCTTAGTCATTTTGGATAACTACTGCAATATTAGACTATTTGCGAGAGTTTTGATATCAAATAGAGAGGAATTTTGAGAATTTTTTAGGCTAGGGATGGATTCTTTTAGGCTTTTTTGCCCCATTAGGTTTATCTGAAGATGTAAAAGTGTCTTAAACAGAAAACAGGGGTTTTCTGAGTTGATTAAATGGAAAAAAGGCATTTTTAGGGTATTTTCAACAGTTTTAACCCTTTAGGTACTTTGAATTTGGTTTTCACACTTTGGAAACTGGGAATTTGGCTATAGAAAGCCTCATAGTAGAAAATAGGGTTTTCTAGGAAAAATTGGCTAGGGTTTGGCCTCTTTTTAGGTGTTTTTAGGAAAAATAGTCTTGTAAAATCTCTTAATTACATACCTAGTTTAATTACTAATGGTTTAGAATTGAATTTGTAGGCTTAAATTTATCAGAAAATACCTTAAGATGCAGGTATTCAGCAGTTGAAACGATTTTGAAAGGATCTCAGTTGATTTTGAGGTCTTTCACTACGTACTGGAGAGGAAAATAGCTTTACTAGTCTTCAATGGGCAATTTTCTTGTCAAATTCAGAGTTTTAGGCATAAAAGGGCAATCAAAAGCTTTGAAAATGGTTTACACAGTAGTCTTAACATTAGGGAGATATTGCAAAAGGGTTTGAATGCATAGATTAAATGATAAAAGGCTTTACAAAAGGTTTAACCATATTCATTTGATTGCATTAACTGACATTCAATGTAGGTCGAGTTAGGGCGGGAGGTGGTTTCGATATTTAAAATGAAAACCGAAAAATGGTTATCACGTGCATTTTGAGTGGTAAGTGGTTTGACCTCAAACAAACGCGATTCAATATAAAATTGCCACGTTGCAGAGGCACGAACAAGCAATACAGCCCATTTCACATCCATTTTTCATTTGGGCAGACGATTTGTTTTTGTGCGTGATATTGATCTTGGGCCATTGGATCTTGCGATCATTAGTGAAGGGTCGAGATCTAACTAGAAGGTGTGGTTGGAAGAATGGTGGGACCAGGCTTTTTATGTATGCGGGTAGTTAAAAATTACAATTTAAACATTTGTTTTTTTTCAATGGGTAAAGGTTTTATAGTGGGGTATGGATATATCATGAGTTAATTATAAAAAGCGTGAGGCTTTATATAACATGGCAAAAAGATGTGGATATGGGAAAAGTTTAGTTGTAAAAAACAAACCTAAGTTTATTTCAACTAAACCTTGGGTTATAAAATTATGAGGGGATGGATTAATGTATGTATTACAAGGGGCAGACTTTTGCGCATGCACAGGGTTAAGTCTTGTGAACCTTATAAAAAGATTATTTTGATCCAAGAACTTAGGATAAAGTTAATGAGTAGGGTGATATGTTTTCATTCAAAACACTTGCAATATGACTAAATAAAACACATTTTGTGATGTTTTTTACTTTATTATAGAGTATTAAATCTTTTGAATGATTTAATAACTATGGGGGGGGAGGGGGATATTTATTTAGAGTTACCTTTAGACCAAAGGGAATTTTATTTGGGTTTTAATTTAACATGTGGGTAATAAATTTGGTCTAAAATCTTTGTAATAGTGGGTTTTGGGGGTATTTAGATATAGGGAATTAGATAAATAGGATAAGGTTTTATTTAATGATTTAATAACATAGGTTAAAAGTTAATATGAAAAAGGGGGAATTAGGTTAAAATTTAATATGAAAAGGGGGAATGGAAAACACAAAAATACATTAAAGTTCACTAAGTAAAGTGTAAAAAGTAAAGCAAAGCTTATCTTTTCATCATTTCACCAATTACTTAGCATAAAGTATTTTTTAGGGTTTTTGTATGTTTTCGATTGAAAGAAGTTAATTAGATGGGGCTTTATGTTTCATTAAGTAAGAATGAGTCTTTACTTATGAAAATGAGTTAAAATGTATGAATAAGGGATAAATAATGGTAAATGGGGATTTAACATAAGATTTTAACATTTTCAACTAACCAGTCATCGAGCCTTGGGTCCGGTCCTAACAAAAGTTAGAGAAATGCTCTGAGCCTATTTGAATGAGAGTCTAAAACACTAAAAGCTTACAGGGAATGCGAAATTGGTGATTTTTTTGCCCAGTGATGAATATTACATGCTTTTTCCCACTTCTTTCTACCTACCCAATATTACTCTAACATTTTTTTCTTCCTTTTGGCAGGTGCATTTAAGCTTGAAACCTTGAAACATTTATTCTTTTAAAAGAAAAAACTATCTAATTCTACCTTATTTCATCTAGGGGCTCAGATTAAACTATTTAGCTCCTCATTATTCTCTACCTGTCTATTGATTTGTCAGGATTAAACTATCTGACAAGTCTTTATTCACTACCTAAAACATGGAAATTGAAAGCATGACAAGTCAAGTTTAAATAGTTTAACTCATCATGGATTATGGCATTTATTGACACTCTGCCATAATCATTTGTGAAAAGTAAAAAGTAGTGGAATTTTGACTTGCACACTTTCATGTCTTATTTTCATCTTTTTCTTTTGGGGTCTATATATTTTTAAGTCCTTTGATCTTTCTTTTAGGACTTTCTACTATTTTTTTAATTTTTTTATTTTTTCAAAATATGGGAAAACAACTTGCAGAAAGCAAGGTATGTACATATTTTACAAGATTATCAAAAGTTAATTCAAAATTATGAATCCTATATTTATAGGACCCTAACACTTGTCATTCAAATCATTGTAAGATTTGCCTTGGGTGCATTTTGAATAGTATTCGATACCCTTATTTTGCAAAGAATATAAATCAAGTGAGCAAGTTTAACGAAGCACAAAAGTGCAAGTGAATAATTTCAAGACAAAAAGAAAGCATGACAAAGGAGTACTTCATAAAATCACACTAGACAGAGGAATGTGTCACCATATGTAGAAATAATACTTAATACTCATTTCATGCCTATGAATTGAATTGAAACAATATCAATATCATGGAAAGGAAACTTGCAATATTTTCATTGGTTAGAGTATTTCGTTATATTTAAAATTTTATGCATTCGATGGTGTCTCCAAGTTCTTCGTTGGGATCAATGATACCATGAGGAAAACCCAGTGTTGAGCCAACAATCATAACCGTATTCTTGTTCAAGAAAAGTTGGATTTCTTTTAAATCCACTTTGAAATCTTCATTTATAGATCTAGAATCTATGAGGCCTTTTCAAGAATCTGTGCATATATTTTTGGGTTGGATCTGCAACCCTTAAACAATTATTTTTCTTATCTTCTCATCTATGCTCACACAACAAATCAAAATTAGTACATATTTTTGAAGGCTATAGGAATAACCATCAAAATAGCAACGATCGACCATGGATATAACAAAGAACAATGCTACGAATAAATTGAACGGCAGGCCCACGACCACGATCATATCGCTATCGGACTGTGAATCCACAAGTCACTTCTCTTCCCGTATAACCTTCAGGTACCACCAGAAATAGGGCACCGACACGACCAAAAATGGCGGTAGTAGGACATGCAATGAATTGAACATTTGAATTCGAAGTCCTCTGTGGTGCAATATCATGGTCGTCGTGGCAGTGGCAGTGGCGTCGCCTAGTGAAGCAAAGTTGTTGATCCTACCCTTAATCATTGGGCAATGCAATAATAATGAAGGCGCCCGAGTAAATATTCCAGCCATGGTTGCTACATTAGCGTGGCAGTGTTGTGTTTGTATCACAACTCCCTGGTGAAGATTGACCCTCTTGTGCGGATTCATGGAGAGCACCAGAGAATTGTGTTGCAAATTACCTTATCTCTCTCAAAAAAACATGATGGTGCGTAATTAATTACATATATGGATTTATGGTTTGAATTATTAAATTCACTTCCTTTTAAAAAAAATAACTTCAATAAATCCTTTTTAATGGAGTTTTAAAAGGAATTTAAAAAATAAGAAGGTAAAGGTAACAAAGAAGTAAGAATGCATATTTTGGGAGTGAGAATTGAGTAGGGGTAATTAGTGTTTTTTTGGATATCAATAGAGTAATAAGGAGTTGATAAAATATTTTTTTATTTTTTGGGAGTCATAAGGGTGAATATTGGGATTAATCTTTTAATAATATTGCTTTTAAAGTTTTCTGGAAAGACAAGGTGCATTAATTTTTTTAGTTTCAAGTGATAACGAGTCATTGTCCAAAGTCAAGACAAATTTATAAGTCCTTGATGTATAAGTGATTGTGTAGGAAAATGAGAGAAATGCATGTATCATTACAAAGGTCATTGCAAAGAGAATCAAACATTGTATCAGGCATAATAAAGATATCATTTTTTTGGTGATTGTGTCCTAGATCCGCCCGACATTAAATAAGGGTTTCTTACATACACCATGAGTATGTTTGTGACGATGCATGACTATTGATGTCACTTATTTTTTGTGTGTCTAGTTTTGAAACTCTCTTTGTAATATGGTACACATGGAGTATACAACAAATTAAACAAATTATTGCACATAATAAATTCTCTTCAAGCTCATGTAATCGAGCATACATAAGTAAAGTACAAGAAAACGAGAAGTTGCAACGCATAATCAAAGATATCACGTTTTCAAAATCAAAAGTCAACAAGAAATTCGACATCATCCTCTCAAGACAAAAAAGTTAATGAATATGCAAAGAACAAACTCAAGCATTCCAAGAGAAGTCTACATCAACATTCAATGACATAGAAAACAATTGGTCTTTTTGTAACTTGCAAATAAACTTATGTTTTGTAAGTTAGCTTGTAATCAAATTCAATTTAAGTTGAATTGTAAGGGTGAATTCTCGGTTGAAACTGACACTCAATCTTGAATTTATAGGGAGTTATTGAAGTCAAGTGAGTCCATTGTTTTCACCTGAGTCATCTAATTCATTTTTAACTTGTCATTCAAATCATTGTAATAATTCTCTTGGGTGCATTTTGAACAGTATTCGACACCCTTCTTTTGCAAAGAATCTAAATCAAGTGAGAAATTTTAACCAAGTGAAAAATTTAAAGAGAATAAGCAAGCGCGAAATTCAAGAAACAATAAAGTAAGCATGAAGCAAGCTAGTTCAACTTTAAAGAAAGTGAGTGTGCCATTCAAGCCACAATAAAGCGAGAATTAAGTGAATGAGTTCAACTATATAGCAAGAAAATGTAATATTTAAAAAACAATCAAGAAAGTTCAAATCTACAATAAGCGAGTGCAAGTTATACTATTCAATTATTGAAGCTAGCGAGAATCAAGAAAAACAAGTTTAACCAAGCAAGTTAGAGATATCAATAAAATTCAAAAGCAAGCGAGCATGAGTTTCAATCAAGAAAATTCAAGAGTTCAATTGAGCGAGTTCTAAAAATCCATCAAGTGTTAAAAACAAGCGAGTGTGAGTTCAAGTGAGTTCACATGGCGAAAATCATTCAGTTTCTATAGGTTATTACACATCTAATTCTATTAGCTCCTAAAGAAATTCTGAAAATCAGCAAAGAAACTCTTGCTAATATTTCAGTGCATCTACAACACGCACATGGAACAATTCAGTTTCTTCAAATGGAGTCACAACTATAGCAAGATAAGTTACAACAAAAGAGTGATGTTTCCAAACCATTCAACCATACATATGAAGATAAAGATGATGAGTCCAAGCCACTCCTCCAAACAACTTCAAGTGTATAAGTTGTCCATGATCAAGTTCAACTTTCTTCTTCCAAGCTAATTATCAAGTCATGGGAATAAATCCAAAGTAACAAAAATTGATGAGGCTTAGGATATGACAAAGATGATAATAAATTGCATATCCGAGATTATTCAAAGCCAATCAAGGTCATCAGTCCAAGATTTCTTGATGAAGTAACATCAACACACCATTAGAAAGTTGAAGAAAAACCCAACTGCAAACATTGTCAAAGAGAAAGTCATATGGATGACCATTGTTTTGATCTCCATCCTTATTATCATTGTGGAAAGCAGAATCACCCATCAGAGAAATGTTGCAAAGAAACCCAACAAGTCATATTGAATATCAATTATGCATGGATTGATCCTTAATAATGGTCGTAAAAAATTAGACGATTTCATAAGTTTTACCATAGAATTCAATCTCACGTATTGCATCCGACAATCAAATGAAGATGGTACTCTCATGCACTTGAACGGGGGAGTACAATAGTGAAACTTTCCTACACCTCAAGGGGGTGTGGGGGAGGGGAATTAAATGAATAAATGTAGATGATTGTCTCTCCTTTCAGCTACCAAAGGGGGGAAATGAAAATGTAATTGAAGGTGGCTATCAGATAGAAAGTTTCAAAAGCATTAAAAAAAAACAGCAGTGAGCAATTTTCGACAGCATTAACAACTTAGCCAATGGGTGATCATTGTTGGTGTTTGAGTGTCAATAAACTATTCAACCCTTTTCCACATTAATTTATCAATCAGGGTGTGTAAATTATTTCAAGGTAACATGCAAGATATATGTAGGAGCAGTGGCACAATCCAATATTAATCACATATTTAACAACTAAAATAAATAAGAACCGTTGTGACAGTAATTAAAGATAAATTGCAGAGTTACAGAAGCATTCACAGCAATTGAAGAAAAATACCATAATAGCGGTTAAAAATACTCAAACAGAAATGTGATAAAAACACACAGAAATAATGTAGCACCTGATCAGAAGAGTGCGCCCAACTCTCTGACCAAGGCTGCGATAGATTCATAGCTTACAGGTAGAAAAAAATGGCTTGAATTAAATTAATAAACAATATTCTGTTACAAACTTGATCTCTTGCACACTAACTCGATTCACGGCCTTGAGACCCTTCTTATACAATTTTTCAGAAAATCGTCTCCCCAATGTGACAACTAATATCTACAAATATACAATTGTTACAAATAAAAAACTAGTTGTCGAGAGAAAACCAAGAATGGTCTGAAATAGGTCTAGAGCAAGTTTAGAATATGTGATGATGTTACAGTGATATCGAAATGGTGCTTTGAACTCAGATTTGCTCCTATGACTTGCAGATGCAACCCTTTTACTATTGGATCTAAGGAAATGAAAAAATTAGTAACTCACGTAGGCAAAATCCCCATGACTATTATTAATTAATTAAACATTCAAGATAAGACAATGGTAGGGAGTTTACCTTGTGCATTTAGAATATTTAATGAATATTAATGATATGAAGAAGTGAAACAATGGGTGAAAATGGAAGAGAAAAGTATGCAGATTTGGTACCCAAAATCTCCCCCCAACTGTTCTTTCTGCATGTCCTCATGCAGCTTGTCATATTTTCAGGTTTGGGTTGGACTAACTGTAGTCGGCATGAAACTGAGTGAGGTCGTAATCTGCAGCCATCTATGTTCGAGGAGGTTTATACCCCTCTGTCAGGACAATATCCTTCCACCAATATTCGCTTACAGTGTATGCTGGAGTATATTGATCTTCTGGTAACCAAATGAGGGGGAACTGAAACCTTAGCCCCATCCACCGAACCCCACAAGTCTAAATACATGCAAAAAAGCATGACATTATTTTTAATACCCATGAAAAATTGGGTGCTCCAAAATGTTTTCGGTTTCTGAATGCTGATGACGACACCATCCATCTCCTTTGACAACTATCAAGAGATTCATTTTGAAAATAAACTACTTGTCTTACACAAAGGTCAGCACACCACTTCTGTGTTGCTAGCATATGTTCCTTATGTCCCTCAATCTATAAAAATGGAGTGTGCTTGTTAGATATATTCATTGCCTAACCATGCTCCCTCGTTATCATTAGTGGCCTTGTAACTTGATTTTCTTCAAAATTATCAGTGGTATTCCTCCATTGAACCTGGTTGATAGTGTAGGAGGTGAAGGATCTCAGGTGAATTTTTCCCACAAATGGAAAATGATTGAAGGTATGATCATCCTTCAAGAAATAATTATGCATGTAAAGTTCACACATCAAGTGCTGCCCCACAACATCGTGGATTTTCAAAATACGAAGGAACTGTATCAGAACCTCAATCTCATGGAAGATTTCATTATAAATACTTTCCATGCAGAAGAAAATGAACTTATCATGAAGAAATAAAGCATAACTATGGGCAGGAGGTCTACAGGTCATTACCTTCTGTGCCAAGGTAAACATATTCTCTTTATCTACTTTCAGCACTTGTACATGCTCCTCTAAGTCCTCCATATTACCCTGCTATTTCTCTTGCCTCCACCATGTTCTATCTAATTGGTCTATATACCCAGTAATAATCCCAAATGCCTGCTCCTGAACCCTCTTCATCTCCTTCCTATGTTCATTTGCGGCAAATTTCCATTTATGAATTTTGGTAGCCAGGAGGAATTCTCGGGTTTCAAATAGATGTTCGATAGGGCTATTCTACGTGGTAGCAGAGGAAACCTTGACCTTGGTTTTCATCACCTTCCATTTATATCTTTTTAACTTTTTCTTCAACCGAGATACTTTCTTTCTCAATTTCCTAACTTCCTTATTTAGCCACATGGTCTCGTTAAATTGAAGTCAATACCTTCTTTTGAGAGGTGGTCTCCTATTTTCACATTGTTCTATCCATTCTTGATTAAGAGTGAATTTGTCTCCTCGCCCTGTAGCAAGTTCATAAGGTGGTGGGCCACTATTGACGACATCAACTGGCTTCTATACTAGGTCTTATTTACTCGATTCCCTTTCTACAAGAGGACTCTCCTCTTCTTCTTTCCTTAATTCATGAATTTCTATCACCTGCTCAGTGCCTTTATTGACCATTCTCTTCTTGAGTTATTCTACGAAATTCCCTTCTTCATTTTGAGCTTCAGGATGTCCCTGCTAAGAATCAACAAGCGATGGACCGACAAAAGCCATACCCTTCCTTCAATCGACAAACTTTAGTATTGGCGGGACAATGATTTCTTTTATTAAATGTTGGGGAGAATGAAAACCCCTTACTCCTCTTGGCATCATAGTTTGAAAAGGAGAATGGAAAATATCTTTTACCTGATCTATGTTAGTATTTTCTGCCACCCCTGATTCCTTTTCTCCATCACCTTCATTTCTTAATTGGGCTGAGCCTCCTTCATGCATTGCTTCTTTGTCTGCAGTCGACACTAGTTCTTGTGGAGCAGTGTCAACCTCGAGGGTCATTCCTTCAATGTCTTCCTGTCTTGACTGAGTAGGTGGTGGTTATTGTGTGACACCCCTACCTATTTAAATATCCAAATATGTTTGGGAAAGTGATGCTATTTCTTGTGTAACATCATCACTTGCCAACCTTATGATTGGTATTCCTTCTCCCTGTACTTTACTAATGAAAGTCAACTTCTGTGGGATAGTATCAACTTCATCCCCTATCTCCATGATTCCTTCAACAATAGGTTCCACAGGTGAGGCTGGTTATTATGTAACAAACTCAACTATATCACCAATTGTTTCTTCCATTTCCATTTCTTCTGTTTCTTCCTCTTCTTCCTCCATTTCCTGTGGCTCTTCTTCTTCTGATGAACTAACCAGAGGTGCTGGTTCTTCTTCAATTTCCTTCATCTCTTCCTCTTCTGTTGAATCAACCGAAGGTATTGGTTCTTCTTCCATTTCCTCTAGATCTTCCTCCTCTGCTAAATCAACCTGAGGTGTTGGTTCTTCCTCCATTCCCTCCATTTTCTCTTGCTCTTACTCCTTTGTTGAGCCAGCCGGAGGTGGTGTTCTTCCTCCCTAACAACAATGACAACTGCTACATGCTCTTTCGATAGTTCACGACGCTCTGCCTAGGGAACTTGGAATTAGGCCATTGCATGCATAACCAAAAAATGAACCAGTCCATGATTGGTGAGAACTTCCAGCACCTAGCATGAACCCTGAGTGGACTGCGCCACGAGTTGGAGATATTTCAATAAAAATAAAGGCATGTTTAAAGAGTGAACCTATGCCAACAAGAATTAAAGATGGGCCATGATTTTGAAATGGTACTTGAACAAATTTTTATACCAACCTTCACAGGATATATATTTCATCACAAATCCTGCTACCTCATTCCATGGACACGGTAAAGATTTACGATCATACCCTCTCCTATACTGGACAATGCTTTCTCCCACCTGCAAAAACAGTTCAGGAAACTCCGACAGGGGAATCCTCCGAGAAAACCAATGTTTTCCTCGCTTTGTTAGCCCACTAACTTCTGCAATGGCTTCTTCTATGACGCGAATTTCTACTCCTCTGACTCGAGAGAAATTCCAATCGAAATTTAGTGCAAAATCTATCGTGATTCCTTTTTCAAATCCCTGCAATCTATTAAAATAGATATCCCATCCTACATGGAATAAAACTTTCCATACATCTGCATTGCTATGGACCAAAATTGTATCATCAGGTTCATGCCATACAACCAGTCCACCCATCCTGTAGATATTATAACAACACTCTGGACACAATAGACCATTGGAAGGAGTGACAACTACCAATTTCAGGAAAAACATCATGATGAAAAATGAAGTGGAATAACAATAAATACAACAGATAATTTCTCGGGAAACGAAGAAAATCATGGAGGGTTATGGTAAGTGTGATGAATGAGATGGTAATTATTTCACATGAGTTGGAAAGGACTAATCGGCTAGAAATATGTGCATGTTACTAATCCCAATACATGTTAATTATTATACGAAATACAGTGAATATCGTGGAGTGTACCAACAACATGAGGTTTAATAATGATTTTGAAATAATCATTGGTGTGATTTAACTATGTCGTCATTTAGTTATGACAACACGCCCCCCCCCGCAACTTAAAAATAGTTGTCCATGGCATTAATGTCTTGTCCATGGAGTTAAATCCATAAGAGTCGATGAAGACGTACCTGGCAACCTACCTGAGGGAAGTGACAGTTGGCAGAATAATGGAAGAATAATGATGAAGTAGCGATGTTGACGGAGTAACAGCGCCAGCGAAGTAACAACGTTGGCAAAGTAGCAACATCAAGGAGTAGCAACATCGTGGAGTAGCAACATCCAAGGAGTAACTGATGAGCTCCATTATTAGACATATTTGGAGGGGTTAATAGTCACCTTTTTTCCTTCTTAGATCTCTTTTTCTTTCATTTTTATTATTATTTTGGTTTATGATGCTAGTATAGGTGGTGATTAAGGCTAACATACTCTGAGTGCCTCATAAAAGGTTGAGTGCATAAAATCATGGTTTATTAAACACTTTTATAAAGATTTTATCACAAATAATTAGAGGAGACAATAAGGAGAAATTATAGGAGGATTGTCCACCCTCAAAGGCAGCTGAAGGTTCCCAAGGATTCTCTCCAATAAATTCAAATTCCACAAGAAGCCAAAGGATCCCCACAGATTCTCTCCAGCAATTCGAATTCCAAAAGCATCTGAGCAACTGAAAGATGAGAGAACTCAATCTTGGTTTACTTGGAGTCCAGTGGACTCAATCACCATTTTCTAGGGAGCTGTTGGTAGCTTCCCTATAGAATAAATAGAGTATAGCTAGAGCTAGGAAGAGTTAGTCTATTCTAGTCTCAATTCCATTCAAAACTATTGTTGTGAGATATCGAGCTTTTTGTTTTATTCAAGGATCAAACTTTCAGTGATGTATGAAGTTATTCTTTTATAAAATGAGAAGATTGATTTCATTCGACTAATTTAAGTTTCAGAGGGCTAGGCTCGTGGTTAGGGCCCAATCCATGTGCCTCAGCTCCTCTGTTGTTACTAGCTTTTCCTTTCTGTCATTTAGCTAGTTTTTCCTCTATCATTTAAGTTAGATCTGCTTTTGATAAGTTTCATTGCTATTTAGTTTAGGTGTTGCTATAGTTTTAATTGCTTATTCATAGCGAAATAGATGAAAAACTCCAAAATTGCGGTCAACACTCCCCCTACTCATCTCTCTCAATAGAGTTCGAGTAGGGAAGACTTTCCCACAGACCCAAAAACTACTTTCCATTCACTCTTTGATCACACATTCTTTTCTGGTTTTCCCATATATGGATCCACATGTTTGTTTTTCAGAATTAATGTCAACACCCCGCAGCAAAATTTCCGTGTCACTTCCTACTTCATTTTTCCCCTCCATATTCATGGCTTAAACATTGTTTTTATGCCACCATTCCCCTCCTTTTCCTCTTGTTTAAATGTTGCACCCACCTTCTGATTCATAAAAACACTCAGAACCATTTAGCCCGCCTTATTCCTGCCTTTCTATTAGTGCCAGCTACTTTACCTTTTTTATGCTAAATGCTTGAAAAACCATTGAAACTCGACCTCCACCTTCCTCCTGTAAATTCCTTCTACTATACGTCGCAGTTCACAAATCGTAACATTTAGCGTTTACCTTCAACTCCTACGACTTGTTCCCTCGCGATTGCGGTGATTGCGAACTGCAAATTGCACTTCGCATCCTTTATGTTTTACCCTTAATGATTACCGCTTGTTCTTGTGATTGCACTATTTGGAAATTGCATCCCCCGGAGCTTACCATGACGCACATCGCAACCTAGAACTTTTCCCTTTTTCCTTTCACTGCCACATCATACCCATCATACATCGCATCCCGCAGAACTTACCATATCGCACATCACAGCCCGCAACTTTTTCCTTTTTATTTTTTTCCGCCACGTCATCCCAATCGCAAAGCGTCTCCCACAACCTTTATCGCAACGCACATCACACTTTGCACATTTTATTTTATTCCCTTTAAATTCTTACTGCTATCCATTTAAACTTGCAAAGTTGCGATTGCAACATCGCACGTCACAATTTTTATCTCCATCACATCTCAGCCATCACATTTTTTAATTCTTTCCACTCCAAAGCCATTTCTTGCGCTATAATAAGGTTTTAAAAGGTTTTAAACCCCCTATTTCCGCTTCTAAGCCCTTTTAAATTATTTTTGCTCCAAATTCATTCCTCACGTTATAATAAAGTTTTCTAAGGGTTTAACCCCCTCTTTATGCTTCCAAACCTCGTTTCATGTGTTAGATCCCCCATTAGCCTCTTTTAGCCCTTTTTCTTCCTTTGAGCTACAAATTAACTCTTTTTAGTTATAATTAAGTCATGGATATTTTAGTTGCATGGATAAGGGCATGGTAGATAGATCATAGGATAAGCAGAATGCATTTAGCCATTTGACCAAGTTAAGTGTGGTTTAGGATTAGTTTCCTTTCTGTCATTTATTTTTAGCAAGTTAGCTTAGTTTCTTTTCAACCATTTCCCTTTCTGCCAATTAAATTAGTTTCATTCTTGTCATTTCTTTTCAGCACTTTAGTTTAATTTCCTTTCTTTCATTTCCTTCGAGTCATTTACTTTCCAGTTGTTCTCATAATTTAAGAAATACCACCCTTTCGTAAATCAAAAGAGGATGACTTGAAAAAAATGCATCTGTTGTGTATAAAGCACTATCACCTCAAATTTTATATGAACCCCTGGTTGATAAAGTAAAGTAGGGCAGTCTCTGGGAGTTGCAGAACTCTTAGTGCGATACCAGGGCTCACCACTTTTTGGCACCATTTCCAGTGAGGTGTCTAGTAGATATTTTGATTTTTTTTAGCATTCTTTTCTGCTTTCCTTTCTTTTCATGTCACATCAGAAATATTGAAAAAGTAAAAAAAAATATCTAATTTTCATGCCTCGTAGGACTAAGAATATTCAAAGAAAAACCTTACCTAAAACCCCCACATCACCTCCTAGCCACACTTCACTCTTCTTCAATGGGAGTGAGATTGAACCCCCTATAGGAGAGCCCTGTGAAGATTTTGAGGATCCTATTGGGGAAGAAGAAGAAGACCTTGTTTCAACTGAGGGACATGCTTCACCTATCTTAACCATGGTTGGGACCCAAAGAGATTTTCCCATAAGAGAGGTAGATAGGGAAACTAAGATGAAAAACATTATCCCCTTAGCTCTTCCACACTTCTATGGGCTTACCTCTTAGGACCTTGACACATTCATGTTTGAATTTTTTGTTCTTTGTAGGACTTATGACTACACCTTTGATGATCAGAAGTTGAAGCTATTCCCATCCACCCTTAAGGATGCAGCCTTGAGCTGGTTCATGGGTATGCCTGGGTATAGCATCACTACCTGGGCACATATGGAAGAGACCTTCAACATCATGTACAAAGACTAATGTAGGTGCAAGGAAACTAAGAATGAGATATTTAGGATGACTCTAGGGCTTGATGAATCCCTAGAGGATTATGAAGAGAGGTTTTAGCTGAACTATAAGAGAGAAAACTGTACTCTTGATCCTGACTCACTCAAACTTGTACTTCTTTGAGGGATCGGTGAAGAGATGATAGAAACCTTAAATATGTTATCAGGGGGAGATATCTACCAATAACCCTATGAAACAATCAAAACTACCTTCTGGAACCATTCTAGGGAATTTACAAATAAGGGTAGATCTAGCCAAAATACATCCAATACCCCTTCCTCTTCCACCTTCATAAAACATGAAATTGGAAACATGCTATAGGACTTCAAGGGCGACATGATGCACACCTTTTCTTTAAAAATGGACCAAATGCAAGTAAAAAATAAGCAAGAGGAAGCAGAGGGAGCACTGGCCATCTTTTATCTGAGATGTACGAGGAAACACCCAAGGAATGGATGTCCACTGAATCTCATAGAGGTTTGCTTAATCTGTGAAGAGAATCATGCCACAGTCAAGTGTCCCTCCTTACTTGGACTTAAATTTGTATATCAAGGTGGGGAAGCAATTCCAAAGAAACTCTATTTCATCAACTAGAGAAGGCCTCAGGGCCCTCGTCCATATCAAGAAGGTATGCAAGGTGTGCCTCACTCTTACTATTACAACAATTAGAGTGCACCCATGAAACCTGCGTACAACCCCACTCCTCCATCCTGGTCTTCACCTCCTACTTGGCCTTCCAACCCTTCATATCATCCTCAGTGAGTAAACCAACCATTTTAGCAGTATGTTCCACAACAACCTTAGTGGATCTATCCATCCCAAGGGTGGAGGTCTCAACAAAATCAACTACCTACTCTAATGCCTCCACCCCAACCTCAACCTCAGTTTACTCATGCTATTCCACCTAGGCTACCTATACCTGCATAGCCCAATCCGAACCCGAACAATAGACAAGCACAATAGACTCCCAGTTGAGAAACATCCCATATAGCTTATGTTATGGAGATACATGAGGTTAATCTCAGGTCAGGAAGAGTAATCGTATAAAACCACCCCCCATCTCCACCTGTAGAGGTTGAGGGGGAAAAGGAAGAAGATAACACTTAGATCCAACAACCTCCTTTTCTGAAGAACTTGATCCACCCTAGTCAACACACCTCAAAAGGGACTGAACTCCCAGCAGAATTGGAAACTTTGTGTGTAAAGGTACCACTTCTCGAGGCCATTAAGTATTTACATATTTGCAATAGGCTCATCAAATGAAAGTGCTTCAAGAAAACTGGAAGGAGGAAGAGAGATACCCCCACCATCGATGTAGTAGGACAACTGTCTGACCTGATGTTGGGGAAGGTGATATTTCCAAAATACATAGACCCTATTAGTCCAGTTGTTGATGTACATATAGATTGTGTAATAGTCCCCAACACTCAGATTGATTTAGGGGCTCCCATAAATATCATGACCAAGGAAACTATGTTGAAACTTAATCTCCAAGGGAATTTGAAGAAAACCACAACAATTCTGTAGCTTACAGATCGGTCCAAAGTAACTTCGGAAGGAATTTTTGTAGATGTTATGGTTACCATTGACTCTTGGGAGTATCCTACAGATTTCCTGGTCCTACAAGCAAAAACCAAGTTTAATGGTTATCCTCTCATCTTAGAGAGACCTTGGTTAGCCACTGCAGATGCTTATATTAGTTGTCGGGCCAGAAACATGACTATCAAAAATGGGTCTTTGTCTAAACACCTAGTGTTATATCCTTCAGCCCAACCTTCTATTGATCATGATCTCCCTATATGGTTAGAGGACGAAGACTATGAGTTATATAACGCTGCCCCTATGTGTATCATAGATGATATCCTTAGAGGGGGTAGTTTGATGAAGATGAACTCATTGACCATGCCATTCAAAAACAATCCTCCACTAACACTCCTCTTGAAACCCTAGTCAAAGAGTCTGAAAGCCAACCTTGGATGGAAGTGAAATCAGTTGAGACAACCTTTGAAACCACCAAGGCTGTCGAGTTTTGCCTATCCAGATCTCTGAAAATCAACCCAAACCTCTCAAATGAAGAATATAACTAGCTATGCCATATTTTGAGAGAAAATATTGAAGCATTTGCTTGGGATTAAAAGGACATGAAAGGGGTGCATCCTTCAGTATGAAGACATCACATTTACATCAAATAAGGATGCAAGCCTGTGAGACAACCTCAAAGAAGAATGAACCTGGCTCTAAAGGGCATAGTCGAAGAAGAGATGCAGAAACTATTGGATGCGGGATTCATATATCCTATATCTAACAGTGAGTGGGTATCTCCTCTTGTCCTAGTCCCAAAGAATAATGGGAAGTGGAAAATTTGTGTTTATTATCGAGAGCTTAACAAAGCCACCAAGAAATACCATTTCCATTTTACCTTTATAGACCAAGTCCTAGATGGCCTTGCAGGGAAGAAGTTATTTTCCTTCTTAGATGGGTTTAATGGGTACAAACAGATTCAAGTCAACCCTGAAGACCAAGATAAGACTACTTTCACCTACCCTTGGGGTACCTTTGCTTATAGATTACTACCCTTTGGGTTATGCAATGCCCCAAACACCCTCTAGAGAGTTGTCCTAAGCATATTTTCTGAGTTAGTCCATGACTCTGTCGAAATTTACATGGATAATGTCACACCATATGGGGATTACTTCTAGGAATCTCTCTCCAATTTGGGTAAAGTACTAAGAAGGTGCATTCATTTGCATCTCTCCTTGAGCCTAGAAAAGTGTGAATTCCTAAAGAAAGTAGGGGTTGTATTAGGAAACTCCATATCCCAAGTGTTATAGGTCAGTTTGGGCACCATTCCCAATGAACTGCTTAACTGGGCATCATCTCCAGGGCCAATGAATAGTGTCTATCATCACCTATCATTTTAGTTGTTATATGCCCTAAGACAAAAAAGTCTTCAAGACTTTTATCTGCAAAGGTTTCCAAGATTTGAAGTTTATAAAATATCATATGAGAAATCATCAATGCTACCTCTAAAGGGACTAAGTGCACTGCATATGCAGGTAGCCCCATGTAAGGCTTCTCTATAAAGCACTTCCCAACACTCATAGGTGTGTTGGTCACATTGAGAGTGAAATTCTCATTTTTCCAGAATCTCCACTTGGCCAATGCCTTCTAGAAGAGTTCACATGTGTCAAAATTTGAATCCATGTGTCCATTTGACATCTACAAGATTGGGAACATTTCTTGCCTATTATTATAAAGTACTTGATTGTAAAAATACCTCCAGCTCCTCTATAAATTGAGCATAGATATTAGTGTTTGATAAGAAATAATTTGAGTAGAGAAATGCTGGTGGAATTTCAATTGAGGAGTTGATTTGAGTGACATATTGCTGGAGATATCTGCATTTTGATGAGGCTGGGATACTGCTAGAGATGGTGACACTAAATCAATCACTGGGGTGTAACCTCCCCTTCTATCATTAATAAAGATTACTGCTTATTTTTCCCTATATGCATCTGTATAAGCTTTGATTTTCAATATCATGATTTCTTATTTGATGTATATGGTTTATGATTTATTGATTTAGCTAAATAACTTGAATAGAAATCTGTATTATTGCTATCTCTTTCTATTTAGTGTTCATTCTTGCAGGAAATATATTGCACAGCTGACTAGAATTTGAAGCTACAGCAAAAGCGTCAGAAGGAGACTTTGGAAGCACTTGGACTTCAAGTATGCTTCTTGTTTCACTTCTTGTTTCTGTTTATAGTTAGGAAAGATAGTCGTAAAGTCTTTGACCTGTTGTTCTAGATAAGCACCTATCTAGGGAAGAATGATTTATCCGTAATTCATAATTATGCATAAAAAATTGGTGACTCCACTTCGGAAATTAATATTTATCCTAGGTGTTTTAGCATATTATTTTCTCTATTTATTCACTCAGTAATTGTTACTCACAAAGATTAGGCTTTTTGAAATCCAAATTTGCATTATAAGTGTGTTAGACAGTTGTTTTTTTCATTGTACACTGCACCCAACACACTCTTGGACAGGACACAGTGCTTTGCATGGCACTGTCTCCCTTTCAGGCCTGCGTTGCAAAGCACTATCTCTCTTTAGAGACTACGTTTCCTCCTGAAACCATCCAAATTCCATTGAATTTGTCATTGCAATTTGTTTCAGTTTTTTCTCTACCGTGTTTTGAAAATCTTGAGCCTCATATTGACCAGTGATCTTATGTACCTCTTCCTCCTTTGAAGGAAAAATTTGTTCAATGTTTGTTTAAAGCCTTTTTATTTATCATGAAGGAATTTGTTTTGTTGGGTGTTAGTCATCAATATTTTTCACCTGTTATTGATGAATAGTTTCCTAGGTTGAGTTTTCTAGAAATTGATCTCTAAAATGTCCAATCTGTCATCTAGAAAACACCCCAAAACAATTTTTGGCCTCCTACCCCTTCTGGTCAGCCTATGATGAGAAAAAACCCATTTGTCAAGTCCTATCTGGTTTCAGCAAAATAACCCTGTCCATAGTTGTCATAGCTGAAGATTATCTGCTATCATTCACCCTTATTCCTCAAGCCATTCATTATCCAACTGTTGAAAAAATATCTGAAACCCTATCTCTGGTCATCTGCCATTTGAAAATCTAATCATACCCAAGAAACACTCAGAACATGTCAAGATTTCCCCTAAAGTTAGATAGTGGTGTTTTAGGGAATCCTTTCCTTGGCAAAAAAATCCTAAGCCAAAAGCCTCTGTTCAGTACCAGCCATCCCTAAATTAGTGCCTAATCTGCAAAAACAAATCTTGATCCATCCATAGGTCACACACCACTAAGAGGTCATTCTGTCCTAGTTCAGAAGAAGTTCAAACAACGATCCAAAACAAAAGAAGATAAGTATTTTCACTGTCTAAAATGAACATGCTTAGGTCAGGAAAAATGTCCATAAGACACCAAAGAAGCTCTCCAGAGGTCAAAGTCATATGTTTTTACATCTCTGCAGGGGTGTGATTGCAATAATTATCAATGTGCAAAAGATCAAAAGGAAAAAGTCAAAAAGGGTCCTGCATGCTAAATTAGCTTGCCCTCAGTAAAACAAGTGAAATACAGCAAGTAAAAGGCTACCAATAAGTGTGGTTTGAAAGCTAAAGTTGCCTAAAGAATAGAGAGCAGCATCCAATTCATATGAATGCAAAAGGTTGGTGTTATGCTGATCAACAGTGTTCTCAGCATCTCCTCCAAAGGAAAATCCAAGCTGCCTCTGAAAACATAGTCAAGGGAAGTCACTCAACTATGTCTAGAAATAAAATATTCCACATATACAAGTCAGATGGTTTCTATTCTAGAAATTCACAGGGATAGTTTACACATAATACCTATCTCAGAACATATATCATAAAGCAAACTGTTGCCTATTTGACATAATACCAAGTAGAGACACATGGTCTGTAGAAAGGTGATAGAGTTTTGAAATAGATGAAATGACATATTTATAGTAGGGACTCTGTTGGGTATGTGTTATATTCTTTCCACGACTAGCCCCACGTGTTGTACGTTGCGCCTGGCATAGCATATAGCAAGGGGAGCGAAGGGGGGAGGCAGATCCCAACCGTTCGGGTTCGGGGAAGCGGCTCGCTAATTTTTTTGGTGTGCGGACCCACCATAGGCGGACCCACACGTGTTTTGTGCATGCGTTTTCACATGGTTTTGGGGTACGATGGTTTTTGGCCCCCGGTATTTTGTAGATCCGGTCAAGGGAAATACGGTTATGTTCTAATCTAGGGTTAATGGATTGGGGTTTACGTATGCTTCGGCATGTATATATATGTGTTGTAACACTAAAAGGAATATAATGAAAAATCAAGCTGGTTGTCCCGATTTGGGATCCAGGGGAAAATCTCTGTGTTTATCTGTTTTATGTTTTATGCTCTCGCTATTGTTTATTTTTTGTTATAAGATTAGTGTGTAGATAATTTATGTTTAGGGTTAAAACCTACATTTGGTTTCTGAGCTGTTTCGGCTTCAAGGGGACACCTTTGCTACTGAGGGTTTTTTTCTTGGGCTTGAGGTAGACCCTGTTCTGTGGGAGATCTGCGGGATTGATTCTTGCGGTGAAAGAAGATGGCGAGCGGCATAAAGATAGAGATCGAGAAATTTAATGGTCATAGTTTTGAGTTATGGAAGCTCAATATGGAGGATCTGCTGGTGGATAAAGATCAGTGGCTCGCGGTAGATCCAGGTATTAAACCAACGGCAATGTCAGATGAAGACGGGAAAAAGTTGGATCGGAAGAGGAAGAGCACAATACGATTGTGTCTCATATTTGGTATTGTTGAATGTATATGGGGAAGCTACGACGAAGAATTTGTGGGAAAAAATTGGGACTTTGGGCCAATCTAAGTCTCTGGTGAATAAATTGTTCCTGCAGAAAAAGTTGTATAACTCGAGGATGAAGGATGGAGACTCGGTGACAGAGCATCTGAATGCCTTCAATACTGTGGTAAGTCAGCTGTCATCTGTTGATATTAAAATCTCAGATGAAGATAAGTGCATCAGTTTGTTGTGTTCTCTACCAGACTCGTGGGACAATCTGGTTATTGCAATAGGTAGTAATACAACTACCTTGAATTTTGATGACATTGTCTCAGCCTTGCTGTCGGAGGAAATGAGACGGAGAAATATGGAGGGTCAAAATGGAGATGCCTTATCCGTACGAGGAAGGTCCCAGAATAGAAACAAGAATAAGGTTTCGAGTGGGAGATCTAAATCTAGAGGGAGATCTAAATCTCCTGGAAAGTTTGTAAAGGTGTGCTGGAAATGCGGAAAGGAAGGGCACTACAAAAAGGACTGCAGATCTAAAGCTCCCGAGAAAGGAAAGGGATCTGATGATGCTCCTTCTGCAGAGGCAAAAACCACCTCGGATGAAGGTGGGGATGTGTATTTGGCTTCTTCTTCAAATACACATGTAGATCACGAGTCATGGTTGATTGACTCAGGTGCATCCTTTCACTTCACTCCCCATAGGGAGTGGTTCTGCGAGTATGAGAAATATGATGGTGATGTCTTCCTAGGGGATGATAGGAAGGAAAAAATCATTGGACGTGGAAAGGTCAAGCTGAAGCTGCAAGGTGGAAGGATTAGAACACTTACTGGTGTTCTGCATATTCTTGCATTGGCCAGAAATCTAATTTTCGTAAGCAAGATGGATGATGCAGGTGTAGAAACAGTGTTCGAGAAAGATGCTTGCAAGATGGTTCGGGGAGCACTGGTATTAATGCGAGGAGTTCGGACTGGAACTCTGTACAAGCTACAAGGTAGCATTGTTATTGATGGGTGTAATAGTTATGTGGTTCCTGAAAGTGGAGCGGAAAGCCTAGCTGTCTCTGGAGAAAAGACCATGCTATGGCATCAAAGGCTTGGACATATTGGAGAGAAGGGCCTTCGGATACTGCATAGAAATGGTATGGTAGAAGGTATGTCTAATTTCTCTCTCGATTTCGATTTCTGTGAACATTGTGTATATGGGAAGCAGAATCGGGTGAGTTTTCCTTCTGGTGCTAAGAGGGCGAACAAGATATTAGAACTTGTGCACAGTGATGTGTTTGGACCTGTGTCAGTTCCATCATTGGGAAAGTCTATGTACTATGTTTCATTCATAGATGAATTCTCAAGGAATACATGGATATATTTCTTGAGGAAGAAATCTGAAGTCTTTGACAGATTTAAAGAATTTAAGGCTCTGGTGGAAAACCAGACATAGAAGAAGATAAAGGCGCTGAGGATAGATAATGGTGGGGAGTTCTGCAAGAAGGAATTTGAAGAGTTCTGTAAGAAGTGTGGTATAGCACGACAGAAGAATAATCCATACACACCTCAGCAAAATGGAGTTGCAGAAAGAATTAACAGGATGCTGATGGAAAAGGCAAGAAGCATGCCCAGTGGTACCGGGTTAGGACAAGAATTTTGGGCAGAGGTAGTGGAGACTGCATGTTACTTAGTTAATAGATCACCTTCATCAGCGTTGGAGGATAAGACTCCACATGAGGTATGGACTGGTAAGAAACCCTCTCTTTCACATCTAAGGGTATTTGGATGTGATGCATATGTACATGTTCTAAAGGAGAAAAGGACCAAGTTGGATAATAAATCTGAAAGGTGCATCTTTATTGGGTATAAGGATGGTTTAAAAGGTTACAAGCTTTGGAACCCGAAAACAAGGAAGGTTGTGTATAGCCGAGATGTGGTGTTTAGAGAGGTGAAAGATGTTGTTAAACATGAAATCATACCAAAGGAACCTGAGAAGATAGAGTTTGAGCTAAAGGAGTATGAATCAGACTCTACAGCAGAAGAAGATTTAGAAGAGGAAGAGCCACAAACTCCAGCTTTGAGAAGATCAGTTCGAGAAAGAAGGCAACCAGAAAGGTATAGTCCATCTGCTTTCTGTTCAGGTTTTGCCTTAACTATAACTGATGATGATCCCAGAACTGTCAGGGAGGCAGTAGATTCCGAGGATGGAAAACTCTGGAAGGAGGCCATGGTTGATGAAATAGCATCCTTGCACAAAAATGAGGCATGGGATCTGGTGGAGTTGCCAGCTGGAAGGAAGCCCATTGGGAGAAAATGGGTGTTTAAGAAGAAGATGAATGTAGAAGGCAAGGTGGAGAAATACAAAGCTTGGTTGGTAGAAAAAGGTTATTCCCAAGTGCCAGGAATTGAGTTTGGTGATATTTTTTCTCCTGTTGCCAAAGTTACTTCTATTAGATTACTTTTATCTGTTGCTGCTGCATTTTATTTTGAGATAGAACAGATGGATGTGAAGACAACATTTCTTCACGGGGATCTAGAAGAGGAGATCTACATGAAGCAACTTGAAGGCTTTATGGTGAAGGGTAAGAAAGAATTGGTATGCAGGTTGAAGAAGTCTCTGTATGGGTTAAAACAGTCACCAAGGATGTGGTATCAAAAATTTGATACCTATATACGGGGACTTGGCTTCACCAGAAGCAAGGAGGATCAATGTGTTTATTTTAAATTAATTGGTGACCGTGTTATTTATTTGGTCTTGTATGTGGATGATATGTTGTTGATTTGAAATGACAAAGAAATTATCCAAGATTTGAAGACCCAACTGTTCTCCAAATTCGACATGAAGGATCTTGGTGCTGCAAACTATATTTTGGGCATGGAAATTAAGAGAGATCAGCAAAGAGGAAGCTCTGGTTAAACCAGAGGAAGTATGTCGAGACTATATTGCAGAGGTTCAATATGCAGGATAGTAAACTGGTGAATGTTCCTATTCGTAGGTGTAAATATGTTCCTAATAGTGTCCCAAGACACAAGAAGAAGAGGAGGATATGTCCCGTGTTCCCATATGCAAGTGCACGGGTAGCCTGATGTATGCAATGGTCTGTACTAGACCAGACATTGCACATGCAGTGGGAGTATTGAGCAGGTTTATGTCAAACCCAGGGAAGGAGCGTTGGATAGCAGTGAAGCGGGTTTTCAGATATTTACGTGGCACTAGTGATTATGGTTTTTTCTACCAGGGAAGACCAGGATTGGAAAGAATGTTGGACATTCGTGGTTTTGTTGATGCAGACCGCGCTGGAGATCTGGACCAAAGAAGATCTACAAGTGTGTATGTGTTTAGCCTATTTGGAGGTGCAGTCAGTTGGATGAGTAAAAGACAGTCTGTAGTGGCGCTTTCAACTACAGAGGCAGAATACATAGCAGCCACTCATGCAAGCAAGGAAGCAGTTTTGTTGCAGAGATTGTGTTCAAGTATGGGGTTGGTACAACAAGCTATAAGGATAGACTGTGATAGCCAAAGTGCAATTTTCTTGGCTAAGAACCCTGCTTATCATTCAAAGACAAAGCACATTGATGTTCAATATCACTTTGTTAGAGATATGGTTGAGGCTAAAAGGGTGTTATTGGTAAAGGTGGACACTTTGAAGAATGTTGCAGATGCATTGACGAAGTCTGTGAGCACTCAGAAGTTCTCTTGGTGTAGAGAAACAATGGGTGTTGAAGAATTGCGCCAATGACTAAGCTCTCCTGTGGCCCCCTGTGGAAAGAAAACAAGTGGGAGAATGTTGGGTGTTATGACCTTTTCCATGACTAACGACTAGCCCCACACATCGTACGTTGCGCCGAGCGTAATGGGGTCACACAGGGAGGTAGCCCCCTATTGTTGGGGTCCGTGGCGTTGCCCCGTTGAAATTTTTTTGGTGTGCGAATTCACTCATAGGCGTACTCCACTCATGTTTTGTGCATGAGTTTGCACATGGTTTTGGGGTACGATGGTTTTCGGCCCCTGGTATTTTGTAGATCTGGTCAAGGGAACTACGGTTATGTTCTAATCCAGGGTTAATGGATTGGGGTTTATGTATGCTTCGGCATGCATATATATGTGTTGTAACACTAAAAGGAATATAATGAAAAATCAAGCTGGTCGTCCCGATTTGGGATCCAGGGGAAAATCTTTGTGTTTATCTGTTTTATGTTTTATGCTCTCGCTATCGTTTATTTTCTGTTATAAGCTTCGGTGTAGATACCTTCATTTGTGGTTAAAACTCAATGACCTCTCCTTTAAAAAGAGAAGATGGTTAGAAGCATAGTGTAACCTCCTTCATTAAAAGTAGATGGTTAAAGGCACAGTGAGAACCTCCTTCATTTAAAAAGCAGAGGGTTAATGTGTCAAAGTGATTTCAGAAATTGTGAGTTACCTCCTTCCAAGAGATGGGAAAAATATGTATCAGTAGTGTTTTCAAATGATGTGTGAGAAATTTTCTTATCGAAAAGACAAGGGTGAAAATCAGTAGTGTGTAAATAAGAGTTCATAAGTCAAAAACCTATTCTATATCACAAGCTAAAGCTTATCTGAGAGAGATATCATGATGGTGTTAACAGGCCCTGATCCTACATTTATAAAAACCTTCCCCAAAGGATAAATCACAGGTTACAATTTTGACTAAACAAGCCTCTTATGAATGGTGGAATTGATAGACGAAATCTTGGGTTCTAGTCGTATTTGTAGAATGGTATAAGGAAGTATTTATACAGGTGAATGTAAGAAATACATTCTCATTTTTATAAATCCATTGAGGCTTATCATAAGCTAAATTCCCCCAAGTAATAAATGAAAGGAAAACCTCAAGGAACCACCCTTTTTAGATCATTCAAAAAGCAGAGGCCTTACTGATAAGATAGATATATTTGCATTATTTTTTCCATTTGAAATTACGGACATAGCCATGTTTTCACATAAGCATAGGTGGCCACACTTGCAGGGTTTCTTTTTCAGAACAAACAAAAGTTTATACACAGTCAAAAAGAAGACATCAAAATAAGGTGCCTAACAGTATTGACAAACTTAAAAAAAGGCCTCCTTCACAAAAGAACAGCAGTGGGCCCAGTCTTGGTTTAAAATACCTCCTTACTTCAACAAAAATGGGTACATAGAGTTTCAAAAGCTGCAGTGGTTGATATTTTTATAAACCGCTTCAAAAGGGCACAAAGTCACTTTTCAAATTTTCTTTCAAAAGCAAAAGGGAAGTTTGTCCTTTTAAATAAAAACAAAATAAAATTGGGATTTTTGAGTATAAAGGAGCTCGACTGTGGGTCATTCATCACTTTGCAAGACTGAAGTCAAGGAAAAGAAGCGATTTTTGAGCGATTTGGAGAGTTTTTTCGAGTTTAAGGTTGCACGGCACGCCTATCACTATGTGCGGCGTGCCTGTAACAAGGACTTAGTGTAATTTCTTAAGGAGCGCGGCACGCCTCTAGCTTTGCACAGCGCGCCTGTACTGGGTGCCCAGGGCCAACCCGACAGGCCCGTGCGCGACACATTCATCATTCAACGCCCGCCCATCAATCTGACTTAAACGTGCCACTTTTCCCATAGGACCAATACTTTAAAAACATTAAAAAATCTTCTCTTTTGAAGGTATTTATTATCTCTTATCCAATTTTTGATGTTCGGAGGAGGGTTTAATAATGAATTTCAAATAGAAACAATGATGAAAGAGGAGGCTTGTTGTTTTGAGTAGCAAAAAGAACACCTTGTCATTTTCAAAGAGTAAACTCTCTTGTCCATAAAAATTAGAGAAACAAAGTTTATATAAAGGATTTTTTTTAGCTTAAAGAAGGTTTTTGTGTTACGAAAAGTTAAGGAATGACACAATCTCTAGAAGTAAGAGAAGAGTTTTGCAAAGGTCTCAAATTAGTTTAAAGAGTCACCTGGCTGTGTTTTCAAAGATAAACAGCGGTTAGAGGATAGGGTTTCTTTCAAATTTAAAGGAGGTTTTCTTGCTGTATATTGCAAAGGATAAAAGACAGAGATTGGAAGTGAATAAATTGTGTGTCAAAATCAAAAGACAGTTGTCTCAAAAATCCACAAACAATCCTTGTCAAAGACCTCATTTATAGAACACAATACTGAAAGGGTGAAATTATTTTCAGTCAGCTGATGCTTGTTTGCTAAAAAATCAAGAAAACAACAGTGATCCTTAAGAGAGACATATTTTGTTTTGACAGGCCTATTACTCAGTGACAAGGGGGGGGGTGCTTTTATGTTAACGATGAGGCTCCCGTCGCTGAAGGGCGGGATGGTATTCCACGGGGATAACACGGTGTTTTGTAAAAAAGTGCATTTATAGGTTCAAAACGGTCATAAAAATAGTGAGATCAAAGAGACATTGATTTTAAAAGGGACCTCTTTCTGCACTTGACAAACCACGAGAAAATAGTGAATTAAGGAGAGAATTCATATTGTCAAGGTCAAAGAGAGCTGATTCTATTTAAACAAATTTTTTGGCTAACTAAATATAGACTTAGTTTTTCAAAGAGTAACAGTGTTTGATTAAGAGTTTGTTTCAAAAAAAATTGAACAAGTTTTCTTGGGTAAATCAGCCAAGGATCTCAGAAGCAAAATGCCTCCTAAGCCAGATAACATGAGTGGTCCTCACAAAAGGTATGAGCCTTTTCAACTCAGGAAGTGAATGCCTCTCCTTCAGTGCTCTTTAACTTTCATGAAGTAGGATGTTTGGAATTTTGTCAAAAGGTTCAGGTGAAAATTTATCTTCCCTTGACACATTTGTTTGCTTTAAGGCTGCAAGGGAAACATGTTCATCTAGCGAGTGTTAGTATGGTTCTTTAGTGCAGAAAATATCACTTTAGCTACGCATAACAAATAGCCTAACATCGATTATGGTACATGCAAAATATCTTTTAAATTTTACGGCCACAAATTCGGATCTAAGCACAAAAAGACATTGTGAGATAAAATATAACACGACTCCATAGATCCAATGGACAAGACAAGAAGAATGTATATAAAAGAATTTTGTATTATATTAAAGAATGGGGCACCTGAGAGGAAAACAAGAAAGGTGTTTTCCGATTCTCCTCAGTGGGATGGGTTCTTGGAAGTCCTCAGTGTTTCAGATCTAGCATTTCTCTCTCTTATGGATGTGGAAAAGCAAACATGGAACTCAATGGGAGTTCACAAAACAAAATGGAAAATGGTGACCAAGAGAAGATCCAGAGTGATCTAATGCAATGAAGGTGACTAATGAATGGGGAAAACCCCCCTATTTATAACAAAATATTGGGGCGATCTAGAACTCGGTGCATGAATAAAATATTATTAATCGAATTCTAGAAGCACCCTTTAGGAATATTTTATTATATTTGTTGGAGGGAAAAGGGTTCTTGACTTGGGTCAATTCCTTTATTTATAAATAATAAATAAATAAATGGTTTATTTATCATATTAGGGAAGTGATGGGAATATAATTAAATAAATAATGGTTTATTTAATTATTTATGGATGATTTAGTCAAATTTAACTAAGAATATTATTTAAATAATGATTTAAATAACTTGTTCTTAGGAAATAATTAAATAAATAAGGGTTTATTTAATTAATTTCTTTGTTTTGGGTTAAATATGACCAAATAGGTTATTTTATATGGTGAAAGCAATTTTACTTGGGGTAAAATTGGTCTTACATGGTGTACTTGGGTTCATCTAATAATAATAGGTTAGATGACCAAAAAAATGGTGTAACAGATTGCCCCCCAACGTATGAGTGTTAGGAGAAAATCGTATGACCGAAGTACGTTGTAAGAACTCAATCACTAGATATCAAAAGGGAAGTGAGAGAGAGAAGTGTAATGTTGTCTGATGTGCTAAAGGACTAGACCCTGAGGAGATGAGACTTACAGGTGCAACAAGTCTCGAGTTTATGAAGTGGTACCTGTGCTAAAGGCGGCGGGGGAGGCATACCTATGCCCGTAGAGACAAAGTACAAAGAATAAAGCGCCCGGAAAACCACGGAATGCAATAATGAAGCATGTGCTAGCCTAAATATGAGCCAGATAAAGAACATGATGAATCCCACATACATGCGATGCCTGGAATAACCATCAGGACTTATACAACAATATTTTAGTACATGAGATACAAATACACCCGAATGCCCCCTACACATGGGGAAGGGCTCGCAAAATCTAATTGATACATGCACATCGAAGAGGCGCTATAAGCGGTTGAGGTGGATATCATCAAATGAGAGGAGCTGCATCAAGGGCGCAAATGAAAAAGTCATCCGAGCATGTGGGGGGCTACCTGCACGGCCACCCCCTCATGAGGGTTGAGACATCTCACACACGCCCGGGAATCACCAATAGTTGTTGTTGCATCACTGGACTGTCAAGTGTATAGATCACGAACATGCTGAAAAGAGCTCGAACCAAGGTACACTGCCCCCTAGACCTGGTATCTGGAGTAAATGAGTTGATGTCGACAGAAGTAGGTTCGCCATAGGTGAGGCAATAAGGGAACCCCAACTATGGCACGAGGGAAAATAGTAGAGCGATGAACAGATAGACACTAATGATGATGATGGAATGAGGGATATGGAGGAGCGGTTGGATGACTTCCCTTGTTAGAGCATAAAGGGCATGAATGGCTTGGCAGCGACTGACACAATATCATGTGGGATAGGGGACAATGGGACTGAAGGCCATAGTGTGCGACACGAGAGAGGGACCAAGCAATGAAGGGTGGAGGACTATAGCATGATACAAAGGGACTCAGGCTAGACTCCATACATGTGAGGATGGCTCAACTCGATGCTCTAAATAAGGGCGACTCGATGGTGCTGCCACACTATAAAGGTCCAATGGGGGACCGTAAAAATATGAGTACAAGATGGTGTCTCATGACGGAGATCAACACGAACAAGGATAAGCATGGAGTCAAGGTGGTGCCCCAAGTACAAGTGTTGTGAGTGAGGAAATCCGATTTGGAAGAGAGGTGAAGAGACCCTTCTTGGACAAAATGTGTCCTGGTGAAGTATCAAGTAATTAAAAAGTAACAGGTACCCAGAGCTCATGAACAGGCCAGGTCGCACTTTTTTGGGGTCAGTTTTGCGACCTAGGTAGCAGTTACTGGGTAGAAAACTGCGACCTGTCCTAGGAAATGACCTGAAAAGTTCGACATGTTAGAGAAAGGGGGTTTCAATGCTGTTTTTGGCTGAGATCTGGGATTTGTATGGTTGAGGGTCATAGGTTCCCCCAAGCATGTTGTGTTCATGCCAAATTTTATTTAAAAAAAGGGGAATCTAAACACGTTTTAATTATCTGGTGCGCCTATTTGTTTTTGTTATGTTTATGCAGTTTGAGAAAGGAAATAGAGGATTACCAATCTCTTATTAGTAATGCATATACTAATCAAATGGACTTTAAGTTTCTGGGTTGGCATACCTGGTGCCACTATCCCAAACATAGGATTTGGAGATAATGAACTAATTTTCTCTTGGAAAACCTATAGGTGGGTTAACAACAAGATCGAAAAGACTGGGTTGCTGATGTAAGATGAAGGAATGATAAGGGGTATCATCCTTAGAGTGGTGTGAAGTGATATGGGACTTTAGATGTTCTTTGAAATGTGGAAGAATAATGGTTCTAAAGTTGACGCGACCAAATATGCTAGGAGAGTTGTAAAGAATTGTTTCACTTGGTCACTTAAAGATGGTTCTAATGTAATGGCCACAAGGTGTATGTGGTGTGAACGCATGGGTTCGTTGTAAGGGGGAATAGATAAAGTCAGGGGTGGTGATTTCTTCCATAATGTCATCATCGTGAGAGGAGATGGGGTGATTGATGGAAGAAAGGCCACCTGGCGCGGCGAGGCTACCTGACTCATGGTCATGAAAAGAGAAGGTCGCATGTGCATCGTTATAAGGGGTAAAAGTGGCCCGAGCTAGAGAGGCTAGATGTCGGGAATAACGACTGGCCCCATTGGTATGTCCAATATAAGGCGAGGACGGCAGGGCCGGCACAATAGTGTCATAAGATAAGACATGGGAAGAGTAAGAACACAAATGGCCGCGTGAGTGAAGGGTAGACCGCAAGTGACAACTACGGGCAGTTGGAGTCTGGATAGGGTGGTTATGACTCATAGACCGACTAGAGGGTGATGTATGAGGATGGCGAAGAATATCATAGATACGGATGGTATTATCATGGGTATGGGTGGGAGGGAAAAGGTCAGAGAAACCACATGAGGCCACAAAGCTACCTAAATCATCAACATGGGAAGAAAGGTTCATATTCGGACCGTTGCGGGGGAGGAAAGAAGAACAAGTGAAAATATGAGTGAAGCATGAAGAGCCCAAGAATGTTGCTGATAGGGAATCAAACAAAACATATGGAGTGGGTTCAGAGGGAATGTATTCCAAGGGTTGGGCGGATGATGATAGGTATAAGAGAGGAGTGGCAGATTCAGAAATTTCGATATAGGGGGAGGAATGTCAATGGTAGCAGGGGGATCCTCTACTAGACCGGATGCATATAGAGCAAGGATGGGAGAGGCGGATTGATATATCGGAAGAGTGGATGGCATAGGAGGACCTAAGGAGGTAAAAATATGAGATATCTGAGGGGAAAGTCCTCTATTCGTGTCGTCATGAGGGGTGACAGTGGGGTCAGCAGATGAGTGGGTAGGCAAAACAACGGGGGGAGGTACTAAGGGGTCGGTTGTCAGGGAACGTGGTGATGAGGAAAGGTAGGAAATAGTGCCCGAAGGTTCGTTCATTTCAGTATCGGTGTGAGAAAGCGTAATAGGGGTAGATACTTGGTCTGGGGTTAAAGAAGGATGACAGACACATGTGGTTTCGAATTGGCGATATGCAGCCAAAGAAGCACGATACTCGTCAAGGCGGGGGCGAAGGTGGGTATAATGCCCATGGAAATCGCATAAAGAACAAGGGTGATTGGTGCGCAAGTTTTTAAGTTTCGGAAGGGAACCAGGGGGGGTGACATAGACCATGGAGAGATCAGATTCTGGAAACGTTTCATTGACCACGGTTTTGAGGTGTGGTAATTCGGGACAAGTATGGGTGGCATGGCCAAAAACATTGCACAAGGCACACTGGATGGGATGTTTTGGAGGTCGAGAAGGGGCAGAAGTTGTTGGGGAAACTTTGTCCTTTGGTGCCCCCCTGCGAGCTTTGTTATTGTTATTTGACATGATCGTAACAGGAGGAGGTGTCGGATGGTGTGACTGAGGTTTTGGTGCAGAGGGAGAGGTCATGGGTATTGGTTGAACCGAGGTCAAGGTAACATATGGTTTAGGTTGACCTGGTGGAGTAGTGGCTGGAGGGTCAAGATACCACACGGGTATGCTTAGGGTCAAGTTGGGGAGGGATAGGGTGGCCAAAATAGGGGTCGAATAAGCTCCAGTAGGGGGAGCAAGGAAAGGTATCTGACCAGCATGGAAATGGCTAGGAGGAATGGTGCCAAGGGGGTTGATATCAGGTGGAAACAACCCAGGAGGAGTGTGTGTAGAAGAAGATTCAGAAGGAGAAAGACTGGCTAGCGGGGGCGAAGGGCTAGGAGCTAGTTGAGGTTGCTGGCTAGCTAAAGTGGGCTCCGTAAGGTCGGCCCAAGATGATTGCATCATGCAAACGTTCGCCCAACTAAGATTAGAGACAGGAGGAGGGGGGGGACCGGGGAAGGTTCCAAGCAAGGAGGAGTCTTTGTAGACGCCAGGGGAAACACTGGTCAAGGGTCAGCGGGCGCTTGGCAGTTGGTGACCGTAGAGATGGTGGACTCATGGGAGGTCTGAGATTTTGGTTCATGGTAAGTCAACTGGTCAATGGTTACAATCTTGCCATTATGAGGGAAAAACATCTTGCGGTGGACTGTGGAGGGGACGACAGACATGGCATAGGTGTAACTACGCCCCAAAAGAATGTTGCAGTCAAGAGGGGCGTTGATAACTTCAACATCGACACAGACAGTCTTACTGGCAAGGGTGATAGGATAGTTACGGAAGAGGCCAATGGGCTGGGAGGCATGGCCATCCCATGCATGAAGGGTGATCGTGGAAGGGGCCAGTTTGGGAGAGCCAAGTTGTTTCCAAACCGAAGTGGACATTACGCAGGTAGATGCCCCCTCATCAATAATACACCGAGAAACGATGGCGTTGCGGATTTTGACTGGGATTTGGAAAGAAACCGAAGGAGGGAGAGGGGGATGGTTTGACTGATGGGCGTAAAAAACAATCAATTGGTCATCAGCAGGATCTACAGCACCCACGGTAGATAGTAGAGCCTTCTTTTGAGAAGGGCACGACTGGAGGAGTTCCAGTGTTGAAATGGCAGCAGGAGATTGGGCCAGATCATCTACTATGTTGTATGAATGGGCAGTCCGACGAGAGGTAGCATTTCGGCGTAATGGTCCCTTAGGAGTCTTGAGATGAATCTCTGGTTTGGGCGGAGGGAGTTGCAAGGGACCATTGGGTGTCGATAGAGGCTCTGTAGGACCTGATGATGGAGACTCAGAGACAGACGGAAAAGGAGGTGTGGAATACTGATGGGACCGAGTTTGAAGGTTGAGGTCGACGGTGAGAGGAGGGTCAGAGGCCATCATGAGAATCTGGTAATCAGAGGGACCAGAAGAGGAAGGTTGAGTGGTTACCGGGGCATGAGGTGGTTGAGTGGCCACGAATCCTTGTTGCGGGAAAGGATCAGTAAACAAAATAGGTTGAGAAGTAACGGGGGTGGGAGGGGGAGTAGGGGAGGAGTGCTTTCTCCATACGGTGGCCTGAGAATCCCACAACTATTGAATTTGTGGTAATAAGGGACAATCGTGAGTGTAGTGACCACAGACACCACAACACGAACGAGGTGTTGTTGGTTCGGAGTGGCCTCTTCGGCAGGCCGACCACATGGTACAGTTATTAGTGGTAGAGTTGATATTGGAAGAGTTAGGTCCACGATTGCAACTTCGGGTCAGTTGCCCCTTCTCCTTCTTTGGGAATGAGGAACGTTGGGTGCCCTCTGTTATGAAAATATGTGCCACGGGGGGGGGTAGTAAGTGCGGTTGTGGTCAAAAGGCAATGGAGTGGAAGGTCCAAATCTTTGGAGGAGAGGGGACATTGGAGTTGCGGATAAGGAGTAGGGTGGGTAGCAGGAAGGTAAACACAAGGGTGGGAAAAAGGAGGAGGCATGCCATACCCGGAATACATGCTATCGGGAGGGGAAAAAACACCGAAGGGGCCGGCCCCTGGAGGAAAACCATGGCTCGGAAGAGGTTGGGCAGAGGTATGTGATAGGGCTCCAATGATACCGTCAGCAGAGTGAGATGCCCCCGAGGCATTAGGGCCATCAGGTTTGGGAAGGTCAGGGAGGACGGTATAAACATAACCATATTGGACGTAGATAAGGTCATACTTCAAGGCTATTTGGAGGGCGGCTTTTTCAGTTTGGGGAAAATGGGATGCGACATCTTTTCCAATGGGAGGTAAGAGAGAGTGAAGGAACCAGTCCATGTAAACTCGATCTTCAAAGGGGGGAGCGCGGCGCAAGCTCCGTCTTCGCCGCCATTCCTGGACATGAGCAGAAAGGTGGGTCGAAGAGGATTGATGGAAAGAGGCTAAAAGCTCGGTACCAGTGTCGTATTGGAGGGGGAGCTAGAAATAAGATAAAAAGGCTTGGGAAATGGTTGAAAAAGTGGTATGGGAGGAGGTGGCCTGTTCAACATACGATTTAGAAGCGTCGCCTGTAAGCGTGCGTTGGAACAATCTAAGATGAATGGAGTCGTCGGTAATGGAATTGGAGGAACACCACATATGGAAGGATCGAATATGGTTGAGGATCCTCACTAGCAAGGCCTCTGAACTTGGGAAGTCGAGTGGGAGCTTGGTTGGCATAGCACCAACTTAAAATCGTGGTGATAGGCCGCACCAGCTGATTGAAGTCGGGGAGACTAAGGCTGGCCATAGAAGGGAGCAATGGGGCAGTCAAGGTAGGTCCCGAGGTGGTTCCACTAGAAACAGACCCAACAGTAGTACTGGGGTTGCTGCTAGTAGTAGGTCCTGAAGAAGACATGGTAAAAGTGACAGCGGGAGAACCAGGAGTAGGGGGAGAACCTAAACAATTAGAGGAAGATTCGGAGTGCGGACTCGAGGGAGGACTTACTCTATGACGACGGGAATGAGGAATTCGACCAAGTGGAAACTGAGGGTGAAGGCCAAGAAGTCTCCGAGAAAGGCGCCTTGGGGGCGCAATGGTGACGGGAAGAAGGAAACCGATAAGGGCAGGAGGGGAAAAAATCAAGTGAGGTCAATGTCAGAAAAGGTGCAGTGACAATTGATTTTAGAGTCTTTTCCAGGCGGTGTTAACCAGGCGCTTCTTCACTTAGGGTTAGTGTGTGGCATGCGTTAATTTTAATTGTTTAAACCCAGACATTTTGAGAGTAAAAGAAAAAGTGTGTTGCGTAATGGAAAAGAAAATTACAGTAAATAAGACTGAAAGAACAGAAAATTAACAACTAAAAATGCAGCAAGCTAACGCAAGGAGGCGGGTCTCTCAAAACTAGTCGATAAGAGGGAAAAAACTAGGCGAAGCACGCTAAAAAGAGGCCAATAGATCTAAGGTCCGGAGGGACTGGGATCTAAAGGGTAAGTCTGCTGAAAAGTGGTGCAGAAAACAACAAAGAGTTAGAGGCAAGGTTGCTGCGAAAGCGGAGGAGATCAGCTAAAAATAGAAAGGGCAAGGCAGTGGCCGTAGAAATGAGCCCAAACAAAACGATATGAGGTGTTTTGAGAGGGGAAAGAGCTGATCTAAAGGGATTTGAAAAGGAGGTATCAGATTTGAGAAAAACAGGGCTGAAACTCTGTAAATTCAGACTTCTGAAACAGCAAAGACTCGTCCACAAAAATTGGAGGGTACTAGAGCCCTATGGGGCAAGATTCCCTCTTAGTTGAGTGAAGCGGATCAGAAATAGGTCTAAACAGGCAGAGATGGAGGCTGGAAAACCCTGACAGAAGCTTCAGACAAACCGAGAAAAAGTGCTGAAAATTTTGCAGAAAAAGTGCAGGTCGCAGGTTTTGACCTGTTTTCAGTCCAGGTTGTAGGTTTGGGGCAGAAAAGTGCGTCCTAAGGCTCAGGTCGCACTTTTTGGGCCAATAAGTGTGACTTGCAGATCTGGCTATATCGGCGGCAGATTTCAGAAAAATTTTGTCGTCCCAGCTGCAGCTGATGTCTGTCACCTGCGCAATAAGGCCAGAAACAAACGAAAGTTAAAAATTTGACTGTTTAAATGGTTTTAGGGTTGAAAATCACCATAAAAATAGGAAAAACAAAAAATGGAAGAGAAACCCTAGGGTCTGAAACAACTGGATATGCAGGAATAGATAAAACGACAATGGTCGCAACAGAAAACCCGTGTGGAGTCGCCAATTGTTAGTATGAATATTTCATCGTAAAAGATCACTTTAGCTACGCATAACAAATAGCCCTAACATCGATTATGGCTGCAAAATACCTTTAAGATTGCTGCACAAATTTAGATCTAAGCACAAAAGATATTAAGCAGATAAAAAATAACATAGCTCCATAGATCCAATGAAAAAGACAAGAAGAATGTATATAAAAGAATTTTGTATTATATTAAAGAATGGGGCACCTGAGAGGAAAACAAGAAAGGTGTTTTCTGGTTCTCCTCAGTGGGATGGGTTCTTGGAAGTCCTCAGTGTTTCAGATCTAACATTTCTCTCTCTTATGGATGTGGAAAAGCAAACATGGAACTCAATGGGAGTTCACAAAACAAAATGGAAAATGGTGACCAAGAGAAGATCCAGAGTGATCTAATGCAATGAAGGTGACTAATGAATGGGGAAAACCCCCCTATTTATAACAAAATATTGGGGCGGTCTAGAACTCGGTGCATGAATAAAATATTATTAATCGAATTCTAGAAGCACTTTTTAGGAATATTTTATTATATTTGTTGGAGGGAAAAGGATTCTTGACTTGGGTCAATTCCTTTATTTATAAATAATAAATAAATAAATGATTTATTTATCATTTTAGGGGAATGATGGGAATATAATTAAATAAATAATGGTTTATTTAATTATTTATGGGTGATTTAGTCAAATTTAACTAAGAATATTATTTAAATAATGATTTAAATAACTTGTTCTTAGGAAATAATTAAATAAATAATGATTTATTTAATTAATTTCTTTGTTTTGGGTTAAACATGACCAAATAAGTTATTTTATATGGTGAAAGCAATTTTACTTAGGGTAAAATTGGTCTTACATGGTGTACTTGGGTTCATCTAATAATAATAGGTTAGATGACCAAAAAATGGTAACAAGCAAAGTTTAGACTTCAAGCTCTCTCCTAGAACTATCTCCAAAGCTACCAAAATTCCATATATCGGAGAAAAATGGTTTAAGCAAACCTACCTAGATTCCAATCAATACAAACTCTTCTTGAAACCAAAACATCAGGATGCATGCCCAGCTATTTTTCCTTTTTCCTACTTATTGAACAACTATGCTCCTCTCATGAAAATCATCATGAAGTATTTCACATGCAAAGGGAGGTTTTCCCAGGTTTATGCTTATCATATCAGGCTACTCATGCACTTCACAAGAACTCAATTGCTAAACCTACCCATTTTCCTCTATAGAAGCATTGAAAAGATGGCTTCAACTGTTCAAAAGAAGCCTTCCTCTCAGCAGCAAGCTTTTCTTTTTCATCATTCCCTTATCAAGATCGTCATCCTCCATCAACTTGAGAAAAAGGGAGTTTCTTGGGACTCTTTCATTTCACATCCCGATTTCGCCACTGCTTCTTCATCCCATGCACCTCCCTCACCATCCACTCATCATGTTTCTCCTTCTTCTAGTAAATCCACTGCTAAGAAAAAAAAATATCCTATGATTGAAAGTGAAGAAGAGTAAAGTGAGAAAGATAAAAATAGTGAAGAAGAGCAAAGTGAGAAAGAGCAAAACAATGAAGAAGAGCAAAGTGAAAGGAGGCAAACAAGTGATGAGGAAGGACAAAATGAAGAATCCAAACATGACAATAAGCATAAAGAAGGGAATGATGAAGAGCTGGAACAAGTTGATGAAGAACACAACAGTCACAAATAGAAAGCTATTGGTAGCCCACACAGCAGTGAGCATGATGATGATGAGGCAAAAAACTGTGAGGATACAGAGCCTAACAGTCATGAAGAAAGCAAGGACAAAAGTGAACAAGGAAACCCTCAAGGAGACATACAAGGTGACAACCAAGGCACTTATGAGGAGGGTCAAGACAGTCCTCAAAAGGACACTTTTGATGAAAAACAGAAAAGCCCTCCAGCCAGCAAGGATGATGAAAAGCAAAACCCAAGCAGTGAGCATTCTAAAGAAGGCAGCCTTCAAAAGGAGGAAAACAATGACAAAGATGATGAGGGGAGCAATAAAGTTAAAGACCAAATAGAGCATGTGCTAGTTGCCTCTCCTAGGCAAGGGGCCATGCCGTCTTCTCCAAAGATAACAAAGCCCCGAACTTCAAGAAAGAAAGTGGCTCAAGTTGTAACTCCCAATGTTACTAGAGCACTCCGAAGCAAAGGCAAGTTTCCCAAGCAATCCATTGTTGAATTACCAAAGAAGAGGAGAACCAAGAAGGCCACCCAAGGAAAGGGAAAAGAGAAGGAGGAAAGTAGCCATGAGAAAGAAATGGATTTTGATATAATTCAGATAAACAGTGATGAAAGTGACAATGAGGCTAGAATCCTTGAGTCCCTCTTGCGAAATAGAGAAGAACAAATTCATAACCTAAGAGCTAATCTAAAGAGGTCTAAGGACCTCATACATTTTATGCAAACACAAAACAAGCAAATGAATGTCCACATGGTAGTTTATGAGGCACGACCTTTCAAGTACCAAAGGGAAGCCTCCAAAGCACAAATCAAGTTGGAAGAAATTATGGGCGAATTCAATGAAACTGAAGAATAAGATCAGCCAAGGAGGCAGAGGCCTAGGACCATGGGGCTCAAAAGAGCTTTGTAGAAACAAAAAGAGGAAGAGGCAACCCTTTTTCGATCTTTTCCACTTACTTCTTTATTCACCCAAGAAATAGAAAACAATAGAGAAGCATGGCTTGAAAGGGTGAATAAAAACTTGGAGGATAAGTTAGAAAGAGCTAACAGAGACTTAAGCCTTCAAAGGAAAATGATCGGTGTAATGTTCCTTTTTGGGGATTCTCAAGATTCTATGTCAGATATGGACTACAGAGGCATTTACTAGTTATTTCACCTTTGAAAAGAGGGTGCGAACCAGAGGCTACCTAGCCAACTGTAGACTCTACCTATAGAACTTGGAATAATCCCATTCAGGAATCTCAACAAGGCCTTCAATGAAAACACTGTATAAGAAAATATGAGCAAGAATAAATAGATCAAGGTTGAAATACCCTAATTTATGCTATCTGTGACTTAAATATGCAATTTCATCAGAAAGAAATGAGTTTAATCACATTAAACAGATCTCCCGGAAACAAGACTAGCTAGAAATCAGCCAAAGAGAGAAGCTGCTGCAACATGAAAACCCCAGCTACTAGAATTGCGTATTCGTCTTCGAAGCTCAGAGGAGGCTAGCCAAAGATTTGATACTTTAGTTTTATATCAGTAAATCATATTTACAAATGAGTTTATTTCCTTTACAATTGATTACATGAAGAACTAGGGCAAGATCCCTTCAGAAATAAGAGCTGCAACTAGGAATAAACTGCAGAAATACATAGACAACGTTATTTTCCAAATGGTTCAGCTGCTGTAAATTACATCTCAGATCTAGGACATATATATGAATGAAACATCAGATCCAATATAGATATGGAAGCTACAAGACTTTAAGAACAAGATCCGATTGGAATTACATCAAAATACTACGTATTAAGCTGTAGATCTGAATTACAATATACTCTGATGTAGAAAACCCAGAAATTTCTGAAGATAACTTTTATTACTGAAATATATCAGATCTATAGAGACATGGATTAGAAACCCAATCCAGGGATCACCAAGGGAAGGCAAGCCTAACACCAAGAGATCTCCTCCAAACTGATAGCAAACTGAAATAACAAAGCCCTCTTACAAAATAACGCAGTATAGAGAAGAAACTGCGCAGAGGGTGAAGGAGACTAAATAAATGGAATGTAAAGTAAAGATCTAATATAAAATAAAGTTCAGCTAACTCCTTGGAGGCTGAATAACACTCTCCAATAGAAAAAGCCTCTCAAAACAACTAGATCTAAGCAGATCTACAATGCCACTTGCTACAAAAGATGGCAGCTGCAAAACCCTCAATGGGCCAGCGCTGCTCATGAAAGATAGAGCTTGGACTCAAACCAGATAGTGGCCAAATTTAGCAAAGAACTCCTCCAATGATCCTCAAGGGAAGAGATGAAATCCCTAAACAGGAATTCCAATCACAATCCTCCACTAAACAGTAAAGAATGGTATTTGTCTAAGTAGACAAATACTTCAGAAATATAATTCATCAACAACCTCTTCTTGTGTCTTCTCCTCCTTTTTATAACATGAGAAATTCTTTGCAAACCCTAAACCACTTTGATGAGTCACCCCTCTTCACATTAGAGGCTCCCTTCTAGAACTACGCAGTCCCTCTTGGAGATGCATTGAACCTAGACAACGCAGTTGATTTGGTCAAGGTGGACCCAATCTTTGGCTCAACCCTCTTTCACACCTGCAAGTGATTATTTCCATAGCCCAGATTTGTCTTTGTTCACATGGGCATTGGTTTATTAGGATTTTTACATGTCCTCCTTTATTCATTTATTCATAAAACATAAAATAAATCAAAATTCAATGTCTCCTCTTAGCTAAGGCTAAGTAGGGACATTACAGTCCTCCCCCTCAAAATGTTGCTTGTCCTCAAGCAACTGGTAGGGTAAGAGCTGTGTCTCTTCTCCTTCTCCATTGATGACACCATCAAGAATAAACCTCTCATCATGAAGCAAGTGTTCACCAAGGCAATACATCAAAAACTGCTCCTCCAATGCTAGCATGATAGGTTCATAGTCTGCCCCTTCAGGAGTGTAAAACTCAACAGAAATATGCATGGGTGAACCAATGTCACATCTGAAACATGTATCATGAAGTACTGGATATAGTTCCATCCCATGTGGCACATGTACACTACTGACTCTTTGCCCATACATACCCATAAACAAAACCAATATGTCATCTATGTATGGTAGCAAAATCACATAAAGGCAAACTTTAATTTGCACATGAGGAGCTGGGTCACAATCCCACATAAGGTACCAGCGCAGTACACTCCTTGTTCTGAGTAGATCTGAATGTGATAGGTGGTACTCCCACCACATATTTGCTGCATAAGCCACTTTGACGGGGCTGAAAGTGAAACTCTCATTAGGTGCCTTTGGAAAGCATCCATCATGAAAAACAATCTCCCTTTGCACCTCAAGGGAGTGGCTAGCTTTGGAGTTTTCATTGGCCCCATCTTTGCCATGAGATCTACGTGTAATATTGCTCCTTGTAGGAGCCATGGCCTCCATACATATGGTAAGAGAGTGTGCCAAAGTAGAAAAATAAACTTTCTCTACAAGATCAAATTTCTTACCATACAAATCTCCCATACTCATAGAGTTAGGCATGGGCTTTTCCCCTCTTTTGAGAGAAGAAAGAGATGGCTGAAATATATCCTGCATAGGATCCTTTGGCTGCCCTATCTCCACATAGCTATTGCACTCTTGTAAGTGCTGATTTATTTCCTCCCAATCATAATGTTGATGTAGCTCCTCCTCCATACCCTCCCAATCAAAACTCTTCAAGATTAGGGAGTAGATTTTTGCTGATTGCATGTAACTGGAAAGGAACTCCTTGTGTGCCCTTTGTAGTATTTCTTGCTTAAGATTTGAGGCTTGAGACAAGAATACTTTCCCAAGATGATAGATGAACCCTTCATGGACCATATAACATCCTCCTTGCTCTATGCCATCTAAAATCATCTCGGTGTGCAGATCTTTGGAGTACTCTACAAGGAGCTGAGACTTCCAATATGGATCTACACTTTTCAATAAGGATAGTGCTGTAGATGTATCTTTGGTGGTGCTTGCCTTATTGTTGCTTGCTCCTTTGGCATTATGCATGCCAAAATTTTGTGTAGGAAGGCTAATCCTCCCCTTTGCTTCCTCCCACAGCGCAGTGACTCTTTATTCCATTGTTTCAGCACTTGGTGAAGCTTTCTCCACAAAATCTAATGGCATCCCACGAGGCTTTCCATGATGTAGGAATGTCCCTTGCAGCAATATCATGAACATGAGAGAAGGGAACATAATATCCTTTCCCTCACTATGCAAATCCATCTTTGTTGTGTGGGTAGAGACATCAAGTGAAGGGTAGGTGTGCATGCCTTGAATAACTTGTTTCTTCCCACTCTTCAAATCCACCCACTCCATCTGCAAGGCCCTCCAATTAGTGGTGAATTTTCCCAAAGTAATCAACCACTGGACACCCAATATGATGTTGGTGTTTGGTATGTCTACCACAAAGAAGTGGTCCCTCAAAGTGTAGGTCCCCATAGTCACAGAAAGTGAGGGAACATACTGCATGCACTGCATAGTTCTGTCCCTCGGAACCAAAACAAAGAACCCATCAAAAGAATCAGTAGGGATCCCTCTCCTCTGCACAAAGTGAGCATCAATAAAATTGTGGGTTGCCCCACTGTCAATAAGAATAGATACTCTTTGCTCCATAACTGAACCCTGCACTCTAAGAGTCAAATATTTGGGCACTCCCCTCAAAGAAGCAATAGTCCCACTGGTTGGAGCAAATGCTCCTTCTTCTTCCCTGGATGATGATGGATCCTCCTCATCATCATCACCAGTGCTGTGACCTCTCCTAGGTCCATCATTGCCTTCCTCCTCCTCACAATCAGAGAAGACTTCAATATAATGTGCTCTCCCAGCAGCACATCTATGTCCCGACACCCATGATTCTTGACAAGTAAAACATAATTTCTTCTTTTTGAACTCCCTCCGGAGATCATTGTCAAGAATATTTTTTTGTGAGCTCTCCTTGGGTGGAGCAGCTTTCCCTTCCTTCCCTTTAGAAGAGTGAGTGGCTTTGCTAGGAAGGGTTGCCTTTTCTCTTGGCAAGCATCTTGGAGATCTCTTGTTCTTTCAATGACATCATGCAGTGTGGTGGGTTTGGTAGACTTGACCAACCCATGCAAAGGTTACTCCAAGCCATCTATGAACATATAGACTCTCCTTGCAACTGAAAGATCAAGAACCATAACAGACAGCCTCAAAAATTCAGAAATATAGGCTTCAGCATCTCTTGTCTGCTTAAGCTTGGCCAAGCTTATGAAAGGGGCCTCCGGATCCTTCCGATCAAATATTTCCACTAGTCTCCTAATGAACTCAGCATAAGTGGACACATTGCTGTGCCCCAATGTAGAAAGTCCATGAAACCACCAGTTGTGGGCTTCTCCATCAAAATGCAGCGCAACAATCTTAATGGATTCTACTTCAGGCACTTTGTTCAGCTGGAAGTAGATGTCCAACTTTTCCATCCATGCTTTAGCTGAAAAAGATGGTGATCCATAAAAATTAGGCAAGAAGAACTTGCCCATGGTGTGGTGCCTCCCATGAAGGAAACCTCCATCTCTATACTGCTGCAATGGCCTCCTCCGGTCCTTTAGATGGAAAAAATATTGAAAGCTCAAGTTATCCTTGAAACTTTGGCTTTGTGAATCATATTCTGCAAAATAACCTTCCAAAGAGGTTGAATCTTGAAGCCCTTCATTCTCTACAACCAAGAAGGTAGGCATTGTAGAGCATTGTGAGATCTGTGGAGCTTGTGGCAAGCTCACCAGTGGACCAATCCCGAACTGAGACATTTCTGAACTCTCTCCTTGATGGAATCTTCCAAGGGACTCCCTCATTCTTTCTATCCTCATCTCCTTTATTTCTTTGGATAGATATTGCATGGTTTCCAAGAGAGTTTTTGCAAACTCTTCTGCCTCCTTATCTTTATCATTCAACTTAGGGCCTTTCCCCTTGTCTTGACCCTTGTCAAGGTCAAAAGTAGTATAATCATACTTTCTATGACTTCTATTCTGGTATCTCCTCTCCCTTTCAGAAAGAGGATCTTCATATTCGGGATGCAGCATGAATTAGGCTCCAAAGCTAGCACAGGCTGTGCCAAGAGTGGAGCTCCGATACCACTGTAATGTCCCTTTTTCGGAGATTCTCAAGATTCTATGTCAGAGATGGACTACAGAGGCATTTACTGGGTATTTCACCTTTAAAAAGAAGGTGAGAACCAGAGGCTACCTGGCCAACTGTAGAATTTTCCTATAGAACTTGGAATAATCCCAATTCAGGACTCTCAACAAGGTCTTCAATGAAAACGTTGTACAAGAAAATTTGAGAAATGAAAACGCAGATCAGGGCTGGGATCCCCTCATTCAAGTTGTATGTGACATGTGTATGCAATTTCAGCAGAAAAAAATAAGTTTAAGCATGTTAAACAGATCTCCCGGAAGTAAGACTAGCTAGAAATCAGCCAAAGAGAGAGACTGCTGCAAAATGAAAACCCCAGCTACTAGAATTGCACAGATCTGACTGAAGCTCAGAGGAGGTCAACCAAAGATATGATACTTCATTATTATATTAGTAAATCATATTTACAAATGAGTCCATTTCCTTTATAACTGATTACAAAAAGAACTAGGGAAAGATCCCTTCAGAAATAAGAGCTGCAACTAGAAATAAACTGCAGAAATACATAGACAACGTTATTTTCCAAGTGGTTCAGCTGCTGTACATTAAATTTCAGATCTAGGAAAGATCTATGGATGAATCATTAGATCTAATACAGATCTGGAAGCTATAAGACTTTAAGAACAAGATCCAATTGAAATTACATCAAAATACTGCATATTAAGCTGTAGATCTGAATTACAATATATTGTGCTGCAGAAAACCCAGAAATTTCTGAAGATAACTTTTATTACTGAAATAGATCGGATCTATAGAGACATGGATCAGCAACCCAATCCACGGATCACCAAGGGAAGGCAAGGCTAACACCAAGAGATCTCCTCCAAACTGATAACAAACTGAAATAACAAAGCCCTCTTACAAAATAACGCAGTATAGAGCAGAAACTGCGCAGAGGGTGAAGGAGATTGAATACATGGAATGAAAAGTATAGATCTGATATAAAATATGGATCAGATAACTCCTTGGAGGCTAAAATGGAAAATTTTAGGGCTAATATTCGCAGTGGGGCTAATTTTCCATGGTTTTTCCAAAAAAAAAGATTCGCCAATTTCCATTTTTTTATAGAAATGATTCGCCCAAATTTTACAATATAAAATTATTTTATGTTAAAAATAGCCAACATTATATAGACAATATATATAATATCATTATAAATTTGAATAATTTTACAAATACATCAATAAACATTTTATAGTTTGCATATTAGAGACTAGTGAGATTCGCCAAATTTTTAAACTTCAAGATAATTTTCCATCCTTAAAATTATCGCCGCTAAATAACACTCTCCAATAGAGAAAGCCTCTCAAAAACAACTAGATCTAAGCAAATCTACAATGTCACTTGCTACAAAAGATAGCAGCTGCAAAACTCTCAATGGGCCAGCGCTGCTCATGAAAGATAGAGTTTGGTCTCAAACAAAATAGTGGCCAACTTCAGCAAATAACTCCTCCAATGATCCTCAAGGGAAGAGATGAAATCCCTAAATAGGAATTCCAATCACAATCCTCCACTAAACAGCAGAGAATGGTATTTGTCTAAGCAGACAAATACTTCAAAAAAATAATTCATCAACAACCTCTTCATGTGTCTTCTCCTCCTTTTTATAACATGAGATAGCCTTTGCAAACCCTAAACGAATTGGATGAGTTGGTATTTTTCGCATTAGAAGCTCCCTTCTAGAATTGCGCAGTCCCTCTTGGTGATGCATTGAACCTAGACAGCGCAGTTGATTTGGTCAAGGTGGACCCAATCTTTGGCTCAATCCTCTTTCACACCTGCAAATGATTATTTACATAGCCCAAATTTGTCTTTGTTCATATGGCCATTGATTTATTAGGAGTTTTACATGTCCTCCTTTATTCATTTATTCATAAAGCATAAAATAAATCAAAATTTAATGTCTCCTCTTAGCTAAGGCTAAGTAGGGACATTACAGTCCTCCTATATAAGAAGCTAAATCAATTTGCCCGAAGGAAATTGAAGGTGACAAAAGAAAAGCTCAAGGTGGCCCGAAAGAGGCGCCCAGTAGAAAAAATGGGAAAAGGCACATCAAAGCTTGAAATTTTGGCCTCCACTTCTCTACATGCTTCTGAAAACCCATGAGGGTTATGTCAACAAAGCCATGGACATTTTTGGCAAGCATCCTCAAAGGTTGAAAATGGTATCATTGAATGCCATAATTTTAGGGGCATCTAATTAGCAAATTTCAGATCAATTGAAGATGTTTTGGTCCCCCAAAGTGGCGAAAAACAGTCACTTTTTCAACACTCTGCCCCGCATATCAGCAAAGGCTAATTTCTGTGTTTTTCCACACAGGTCAGATTTTCACAGGCTTCTAGTGATCAGTTTGGGGAAAACAAAGTATTTTCAGAAACTAGACATCCAGGGCTTTTCAACGAGCCGTCACGGGCCTCGTTTCGACATCGGGAAGTCCTCCAAAAGTTGCCCGCAAGACGGGAAATTTTCTGCTGCTATATTTCTGAAGTATTTTTTGTAAAAAATGCAGTTTTCTGAAGTGGTTTTTTCAAATGTGCGTTTAGCCTTTTTTGGCCATTGTCAATTGGGAAAAGTCAATTTAATTTCATTTTTTTAGCATTTTTAGGATATTTTTATAGATATTTTGTGCCTTGGGCTTTGCAAAGCCTCAAGGACAAAATCAGATATTTTTGATGGGCCAATGAGCTTGCTAGTTGCACTAGGAGGTTCTCCTTCATCTTGGCCTATATATTCCAAGAGATTTCATTGTAAACAAGGCTGAACTTGATGATATAGAGAAATATATGGTTATACAAGCTTGGAAGAAATACTTTGTCTCATGCATTGGATAGTTTCTTGAATGTTTTGGATGATGAAAGAGGACTGTTGTTGGATTCCTTGACTTGGTAAAATGGTATAGTGTTCCTCTCTGTTATGTTTCCTTAGTTATCATACATATTTCATGTTCTCTTGCTTGTTGTAGGATAGTAAAAAATACATTTGAGACATGCCCATGGAGGCACCTCAAATTTTCTGATTCATTACAGCTTCTATGTTTGTCTTCTTTCTTAGTTATATCAAATGAATTCTTAAATTCTCTTTGATACCCTAAGAACTTGTTTTTAGTTGCATTAATGGTTATTATGTGTGCTAATTAGTATTATTCATGGTACGCCCTGTTTACTCCTTTGTTAACCAAAACCCCATTACTGAAACCTTTCTTTGAATGTTAGATTGTCCTAGTTGAACCAAAGAGGTCTTGTATTGATCTTGCCCTTTGCCTATACTTTGTAATCTTAGTTGAAAGTGCCCGATAGCTCAAAATACTATGTCTAGGAGTTCCCTCTTAGTAGCTTGAGTTATTTTTTTGTCTTAAATGTTTTTTCCCAAAGTCTGATAGCGATTTTCCTAAAGTTAGAGAGTCATATATCTCTATGTATCGCTTGAATGTTTATTTTATGCATCTATTAGTTTGAAGTTACATTTATCGTGATTAATGATTAGCCCTACCACATAGATGTTTGTTGTTGAACTATTTATGTTTAAAAGTCTTTTTCCTTCACAAAACCTAGTGTCCATCCCATTTCATTCCACCTAAAGATCCATTTTACCTTGAGAAAATTGGCCCTTCAATATACCTTATCCACCATCTGAGGCTTTCTCGACCTTTTTGACCCCACAGCCCAGTTAATCTAACAATATTTTTATCTATTTAAAAATTTGATCAGTTCCTCCCTCAAAAACCCTAAAAAAAATTAAAAACACACTTAACAACTAGCCTAAAATCAAAAACATAAGAAGCAAACAACTATACATCCCTTACACAAATAGAGAGAGCCCTCTCTGAGTCCAGGAAGGTTAGGTCCTTGTGCTCCAAAGTTGGTTTGATGTTACCCTGTCACTTGGCTTGCCAATCTGCCAAATCACGGGACCCTAACAGATTTCAAAGTATTTTAACTGCCGCATTAGATCCATTTTATTTTGAAAAAGTAAATTGTGGTAAATTCTTCGTTTCCCGATAGGATAAATTGTTGTTAAATTTCATTTTTCCTTCAAAAGAGAA
>JAXQQM020092366.1:0-101127 GCA_034641835.2 Pinus albicaulis
AGAAAGAGTTCAAAAATGCAATTTCTTAAGTGTTAAGTCCCTATATTAATAGTGTAGTCCCTTATTATGTTAGTGTAGCCCCCCTTATTTTTATTATTGTACCCTTTTAACCCCCATTTGGTTATTATTGTGCCCTTAAATTATTATTGTTAGGTCGGCTAGGATTACATGTGGCCCACTAGGATTACATTATGGCCCCATGGACTCCTATATATAGAAAGGAGGTTTTGTAAATTGTATCATCCAAGAATTGTTCATTTATGTAATGTATTGGAGGTTTCCCCCTCGAAGTGGCTCATTTCTAAGGCGTTTATATCTCTTTTCTTCTCTTTTTGGCGCTGGTTACACAACATTTGGTATCAGAGGCTTGGGATTCTAGGGTTTCGTTGCTCCAAACAGGTCATCGTGGCATTTTCGCTATAACTTTTTTTCTATGAAGTTTCAGAAGCTGAAATATTTAGGGTGCGAAGCTGAAATCTTGAGGAAGATTTTCTAAAAATTTCAGAGCTTGGTTCGCAATATTTTCGGAGATATCATCTGTGGAAGTTAGGTCTTTTTTCAAGCTCCTAAACAGGTCATCGTGGCATTTTCGCTATAATTTTTTTTCTACGAAGGTTCAGAATATGAAATTTATATGGTGTGAAGCTGAAATCCTGAGGAAATTTTTCAAAAAAATTTAAATCTTGGTTCGCAATATTTTTGGAGATATGATCTGTGGAAGGTAGTGCTTTTTCAGGCTCCTGAAATGCATCTCAAAGAGGTGATCGTGGGAAAAGTTCAATAAATCTCTCTCGGGGAAGTGGATTTGAGTTCCGTAAAAAGTAGTTGCAATTACACGGACTATATTTTCTTGGCTATCAATTTCAGAGACAAAGGACGAAACAGTGACACGTGGCAAGTCCTACAAGTGTGCTCTACTGAACCAGTCCAGAATTAGGTCATTGTGGGAGATTGGGCACAACTTTGTCTTGGGGAATCCAAATTAGATCAGACCTGTGGCATTTGAAAGAAGCTTCAGAGGGATACTACAGAGCTGAATTTCAGATATTTAATATTTTCAATCACAGAGAAAATTCAATTTCAATATCGAGCTCCTCAAAAGCAAGAAAAAGGTGTGTATTGTTTTTTCCGAATTGCATAAGCCTTGTTTGAAGAATCAAGTTGAATTGATTCCAAGGGAATATTGAAGAATTTTTGTCAGTATTGGGTTCTATAATGCCTCCAAAAGATAATTCCATACCCATTAATCCCTCAAAAAGTTATTCTATGACACATGAAGAGGAATATTTGCAGTATGAGATATCAAAATTACGGTACCAAGTGCAACAAGTTTCAATCTTACGAAGAGAAATTGAAGATGAAATAGATGGTTTAAAAGAAAAAATGGAGGCTAAGTTGGATTGTTTGAAGGATCAAATAATAGCAAATATGGATGATAAATTAGTGGAAGATCACATCAAGCATCAACAACAAGTTCTCCAACTCTCAAAGGATAACCCAACTTTGGTGCAGAATCTAATGAAACAACAGGAAGATCAACATCACATCGAAAGAATTTATGAAGCAGTCATAGAAACAAGAACTAGACAAGTACGATCAATTTCAGAGTATCTCAGCAAGTGGAAGAACTTTCCTGTAAAATATTTCACATGGGAGGATGAGAATTTTATACAGAAGCATCAATAAATAATCAAGCGTTGAGGACAACACTTGTTTGAAGGAGAGGGGCATGTTAGGTCCCTATATTACTAGTATAGTCCCTTATTGTTGTTAGTGTAACCCCCTTATTGTTATTATTGTACCCTTGTAACCCCCATTTTTTTATTATTGTGCCCTTAAATAATTATTGTTAGGTCGGCTAGGATTACATTGTGGCCCACTAGGATTACATGATGGCCCCATGGACTCCTATATATAGAAAGGAGGTTTTGTAAATTGTATCATCCAAGAATTTTTCATTTATGTAATGTATTGGAGGTTGCCCCCTTGAAGTTTCTCATTTCTAAGGCGTTTATATCTCTTTTCTTCTCTTTTTGGAGCTGGTTACACAACATTAAGAGACAATTCTTTCTTTCGATAGTAAGAATAAATCAAAAGAAAAATCTTTTTGTTTTTCAATAAGAACTCAAAATGAGACAAACAATAAATGCTCACAATAAAACCCTTTCACTTTTCAAAACTCAAAACTACGAAAATCAACTTTTCTTTCAAAAGAGATCTACAAGTTCTAGAAAAGCACTCAAAACTACGAAAAAATAATTTTGGGATCTAAAAAATTCGAAAATCTAATTGAATAAAAGCTTCAATTTTTTTTTGAGAATTTTTTACTTAGTTGTTCAGTAAACTAAGGATTCATTTGCACAGAATAACAAACAAATCAAAAACATCTAGATATGTTTTCTTTTGTAAAAATGAAATTAAGAACTTATAACAAAGTTTGTTCAAAGATTTGCAAAGAGAAAACTAGATCTATTCCTCAAAAAATATGGATTTCGCAACCAAGTCAGACTCATCAAGAAGACAAAAAGACACCAGTGTGATCTAAGGTATTTCAAGCTTCTAATCTTTGAGTCACTACAGATACAAAGTGAAAACCACTCCAAGTATGAAAAACTTCTAGAAAATCACTCAAAACAAAAATACTATTGGAACTCACTCACAAGAGATTTTTGATAGGAAAAATACAAATCTGGGTAGACACTAAGAGTCCTAAAACAAATCTAAACTTAAACTAGAAGAAGAAATCTTAAATTTTTCAAAAATTTTAACGGGGTCCACAGGCTCCAGAGGCAACAGGTGCGGACCCGCATTGGTTACTTAATGAAAGTGTGAAGATGCCCGCACTGTGTGTGAAGAAAAAGTGCGGTCCCCAGAAAAGTTCAAGAAAAACACAAAAGACTTCAAATTTTTTCAAATAAAATTAAACCTAAGCTACCTAAGCCAGTATACATCAATCAAAAACCAGAAAAAATCATTTTCTCAAGTCAAAACAAAGGAAAACCAAAAATAAAAAACCTTTCCCTAGTGGAATCGCCAATTTGTTAGCCGGATAAATCGATCTTGTGGACAAGACCGATCTCCCTAGTATCAGAAGATAATATAGCAACAAATAGACAATTAAATCTATCTTTCTCTAGATATATAACGATTTATAATTAAATGCTACAAAGGTGTTACGATCCTACCTTGATCCAACGCTTGTTTGTAGTAGTCGTCCTTCAGTCGCTTGAAAGAGTTATCTTCAAAGATCTGCAATCACAAACAAACAAATATCAAATATCACCTGCATAGAATATATTCATAAATCATATCTATTATGGTGATCAAGGAATCCATAAAATAAACAATCAGTTGACAACTTATTGAGAAAAACAAACTTATTTGTATTAACTTTGAAATAGTAGAAGAACCTTACAACCTTTTCAGCCTTGATGTTGAACAGGTCTTCTCGGGGTTCGAAGCAGGAATTTCCTTTACTCTGACAAGCCTTGCACTCTTCCAACCGAGATACATACAGGTATGTAATCTTTCCTCATAAAATCTCGGCTAAAGGAGTCTAAGTTCCAACAACACTTTACCTCAAATAAAACTAAAGCTTTAACTCATTTTGAGGCTGCCCAATGCCTCTTTTTATAGTGCAAAAGAGGAGGTTACAGTTCCACCTATGAAGGGATAGAATCCTCCTTTAAAGGGATAAGCTCCTCACATCAAGGGGTTATCTCCTTAAGGAATGGGATACATGAACCTGAAAGGAGTGGACTTGCCACCAAAAGATTCCTTCTAGAAGCTTCTAAAACTGACTGAAAGTGTGCTTTTTGAGTTTAATTGCACCCTTTTAATCTTTTACAGGGGTCCACACCCTTAACACAGATAAAGTACGGTCAGGTATGTAGGAGACATGACCATTAGGTGCGGGACCGCAAGTAAGACAAAGAGAAAGTGCGATACCAGAGTTTTAGAGACTTTTGAGAGCTTTTCTCTTATTTTTAAGGCTTGACATGAGGAACTGATGTTTTTGGACTTGCAAAGGAGGAAATTATGAGTGATAATGAGCTCATATGGACAACAAAATGTCAAGGTGACAATTTTCAGTGCAACAGATTCCCCCCTAAAGTGCGAAGTCTATAATAGATGAAGATAGAGTCTATCATGTATGAAGAGTGAAGTACTTTATCATTTCAAGGATCATCCTGTGGAATCCCCAGTTGGAACCTGTAAAAACATTCAATGTAAAATATATATATGTAGACATATCATCGCTAAGGTAGGCATTCCCATACTCATATTAAAACTAACTAGAAAACTGACTTAAACTGTTTTGATACAGGAATGATTTTTCAATAAATCAACAGTATATACATGTGCAGACACAGTATGGACGCAACCATCTATTTATGAATATTCCACTGTATAAATGAATAAAAAAATTCCTCGCAGCATGGATGGTAGAAACTATATCCAGGGTCTTGAATTCCGCTTCTCGAACTAGTACAATTTTATCTATGTGAATGAATGTGTCGAAGTCAAACATGGTAGAAACGACTTGATTACCAGTCAATAATGTGAACTATTAACAAGTGTGAGAGTAACCACCAGTAATGTTAATGGCCCTCAAAGTACTCATTACAATCCATGAAATGTGAATGAATGAGCTAAAGTCGAACATGTCATGGAATCATTTGATTGAAGGTCGATGATGCGACCTATCGTCGAAGGCGAGAAACCTGGCATTGAGGCATGCAGATTTCAAGGCACTGATGATTTATAGATCGACTTCCTAGATAATGAGTTGTCGTTGATAGAAAGTGATCTGTCATAGGCAAGGCCACAACACGAAATCATAGATCCAGTTTTGAATAAATATATTGGCAAGGACTAACTCGGGGATGGTCAAAATTGAAGACAAATATTTTGAAGATGAATGGTTTTTTTGAATTGTCTTCTTGAACACATAACGACACTGTAGATGGCTTGGTGACAATTGACCAAAAGCTAATACCCAGAAACTAGCTGAAGACTTTCAATATGGTTTGATTAACTATTAGGCAAAGGATTTTCCCAACCCAGGTGAACAAAAGTGTCATGTTCAAGAGTGGTTAACGGTTTTCTGAAAATCAAAATGTAACAAACAGGTTTGTTTCTCTCTCTTTTCCCCCAACATTTCTGGAAAGTACCTCTTTATTTTTTATAAGCTTGAGGAGGATAGAATTTTCTTGTTTATAAGCTCATCCTTCAGATGATTCCAACTTAGTTTAAAATTCAAACCCTAAGAAGGAGTGGTTCGTCCCTGTTTTAAAATTGAACAGGTCCTTTACTGTTAAATTTTAACGAGTTCAGTATAGGAGAAACTAAGTGTTTTTCAATTTTAGGGAGTCAGAAGAAAAATATTAAGAAAACTCTATGGGTGTACTTTTTCGTAAATTTAGTCTCTCGAGCCTGAAAAAGGATCAAATAATGCGGGAGAGAACTCTATTGACCGTAATTAGTCAATGTATAACTTTTTTTTAAATATTCCATTTCAGTTCGTAAAAGGGGTAAACTTATACTGAAGGGATGATCATTCATTTATTTTAACGAGTTCGAATAATCAAGTGCTCAGAAATCTTTTCAATTTTCGAGAGTATAAAAAGTGCTTAAAAGAGGACTCCAATGTTTCACTTTTTCCATAAATTTTTGAAAGAGTTCGAAAAAGTGATAAAAGGATGCTCTTCGTTGAAAAACAATTAATTTTCCCGAAAAATATGATATTCTGCACAAAAACTCGAAACATTGCACATACATGTTTAAGATAAATAAAAATGCTTTCAAAAATTACCTTTTTAAAGTGAAAAATAAACAAATTAAAAATTCATTTATTCGAAAAAACTTATAAAAAGGGCTTTTCTAACTTCATTTCTACCATTTGAGTTTAGAGTGAAAAGTGAGAGCTTTTGGGTAAAAAGTTCCTGTAAAGATTCTAGAAAATATGTCCGTCGCAATCGAAAACCATCAACTCTAGGTAATCCACGTCCTCCTTAACTTGCATTCCATCTGTTTACATTTTTTTTTAGGCTTTAAATTTGATTTTTGAAGGAAAAATAGGTTTAAAAAATTGCTTGCAGGGGTCCGCAGGCGCAACACGTGGGTCCTACGGACCCCGAATTTTTCCTACAAGGAAAAAGGTCATGGGTTTGCACCTATTGCACAACACCTGTGCATACCTACGCACTGTATGTGAGCACAGGGTGCGGACCCCGTGCAATGAATTTTAAAACTTAAATTTCTCAATTTTTACCCAAAATTTTTCAAACAAGTTTGTTCTAAAATGTCTCTTTGTGTATTGTAGGACATTCAAAATGCTTACTTGGCTAGAATGCGAGCACGAGGATGTAGATGATGCTGCAATGAATCACATGCCCACACTGTAGGCATTGAGAGCATGCAGATTGTAGAATTTCTGGGCCATACAAAGCATGAGGGCCCAAGTAGACCTCCTGACCTATCTAGTAAACAAATGGGACACACAGGACCAATGTTTCGTGATCGGTGGTCACCGGCTCAAATTTGAGCTAGAGGATATATATTTTTTGACTGGTTTTCCCAAGAGAGGTGAACAAATATGTCTATTTGGGACTAGGCTATGTGGACAATCTCTTGCTAGTCTTGGACTAGAGTTTTGCGATGATCGATCAGACCCCAAAGACAAACGGATTGATATTAAACATATCATCCGTCCTAAGCTCAAAGTAATTGCATTCACTATTACTAGACTGTGCGGGAGTGCAGCATTGCATGTGGCTATTGGGTCCCAGATGAGGATTGTAGTAGATTGTTTTTGAGGCACCATATTCAACTTGTGCGAAGCACTATTGGCCAATGTGAAAGGCCAACTGACCAGAGAAAAAATGGGAAGTTAAAAAAATTTGGTTACAGATCCATTGTGGTTACATTTTCTTTGGAGAGGATTCCCTTACTGGCTCTGTAGCTCATTCAAGTTGATCCAAGTAGTGCCCTGGAACATCAGATGATTCGATGGGTAGCTTTGATGGCCCGTCACGCTGAGGGCATAAAGGTTGTTCGATTTCCTCCTACATATTTTTGTTGGTTGAACAACCAACCTTTTGTGATTGAGGACTTTCCATACGTCGGGATGGACTTCCGCGGTGACCGATACATGGCTCTTCCAGCAGGAGAAAAGTGGGATGATTCAGGTAATAACCATTTTCAATATTTTCTAAGTTAATTTTTTTTTTTTTGTATTTTAATCATCCAAAACTAATAATCAAAAGTTTAAATGTAGATGTGGGTCCATGACGACCAACCACTCTCCAGCCTTATGAGAGGAGACACCCAGTTTTAGCAGCACCAGCCCCATAGGGCCAATTAACAGAGATCCTGACCAACTTGGAGCATCATCTAGAGTGCTTGACACTAGATATTCCAGAAACTGACATAGATGATATTCCACTTAGGTTACAGAGATTTGTGATTGGGGTTCCAGGACCTTTTAGGAGATTCTTGTGTAGGGTGGCCTGAGCAGTAGTTTCTTATCGTGATCATCACCAGGGATAGGATGATTGATTTTGTAGACTCATGATATTTTTGAATTTTTGTATTATCATTTTTGCTGATCATAAGGTATTTTTCAACCTATGATTGAAGACGATGTATATTTTTAAACACACTTCTATGCTATGATATATCATTATTACCATCTATCTTGTGTAACATGTTATCGAATGTTGTGTAATTTACTGTTTTGATTATTGTAAATGTCTATTTATCATACTCGAAGCAACTTCATCTGCTAATTTATTTAAATGTATTGAAATATGTTGATATTCAATGTAATCAAATTCATGTTCCAAGAGATAAAATCTCAAAAATAACTATCATAATACTGGATTTCTAATGGCATAGACCATGTTAAGCTGTAATATAACGAGTTCAGAATCCAACCTAACAATAAAATTCCGAATTCCAAACGATATGGATTCAGATAATAACTCAATCACTGCACTATACTCTGCAATGTTATTCGTTTTTTGACCGAGGCTTACCCCATGCATAGATACTAACTCATCAGAGGGTGAATAGATAACCCAAGCTGCGGAAGAAATGTTATGTGTACTACGACAAGCACCATCAGCAAAACTAATGTATGTTTGAAGAGACGTCAACATCTGCAATATCAAGAGTCAAACCCAGATAAGCAAGAATAGTGAAAAAAACACACTCTAAACTAGGCACGCTTTTCTAATCTATGACACACCAGTTGTAAAGAAACTAATCTAACAAAAATCTCCACACAGAATATAAGAATAATATTTCTTCAGATAAAGTCCATTTCTGGGTTTATCTGAAGAGACCCCGTCAAAATTTATCAGTTCATAGGATCCTTTTTCTAGCTTTCTCTTAACAACGTAAGCACCATGCCACATAGGTACAAATTTTCTAGCCCCTAGCTTATCGATCACTTGATCATATACTAAAACTAGGTCTCCTTCTGAAAAATTGCGAGGTGTAACATCTCTGTCATACTGAGCTTTCATTCGGTTTGCATGAGTCTCATTTGCTAATGCAGCAGTGCGTCAATTCTCATCTAGCTGAGCTAAGTACAAAAAACGTTTCTCTTCTTCAGAAGTAGCTGGGAGTAATTCTATGGCTAATTGTAATGACAGAATTTCGCATTCAATAGGTAACATAGCTTCCAAACCGTAAACCAATTGAAAAAGAGTGAAGCTAGTTGATGTTTTTATCGAGGTCTGATATGCCCAAAGTGCTGAAAATAGCATGGTATGCCAATTCAACTTGTGAATACCAATGATTCGTTTGATCATAGTGACTAAAACTTTATTGATAGATTCAACTAGGCCATTTGCCTGTGGGTAATATGCAGTAGAACTATCGTGGTGCAGGCCAAGTTTATCTGTCAGTTCAGTCATCATGATATTTCGAAAATGACTTCCATGATCCGTAATGATAGCTTGAGGAACACCGAATCTAGCAATTATATTATTGAACACGAAAGTTGTAGCAGTCTTGCCGTTTGCCAAAAATGTAGGCATCACCTCGACCCACTTAGTAAAGTAATCTACCGCTAATATAATATACGCATGTCCCCCACCCGAGTGAGGGTTACATGTAATAAAGCCAATATCCCACTTTGTGAAAGGACTGACAACAATTATAGGGTGAAGAGGAGCGAGTGGTGCACACATTTTATGATCAAATATCTGATAATTGTGGCATTTCCAAATTCCATAGATACAATATTTGAATAAGGATGGCCAGAAATAACCAGCGCGCAATATCTTTTGGGATGTGGCATACCCAGACATATGACTGCCACATGCTCTAGAATGATAGTCCTTCAGAACCTTCTTAGCTTCTTCATGAGTAATACAACGTGAGAAAACAGAATCCGCTCCATGACGATAGAGTGTATCACCAATAATATTGTATTGTTGGGATTGGAAACATATTTTTTGTCACTGAGATTGTGAGATTTCAGGCATAAAATATTGGGTTTGGAGATAAACAATAATATCCCCATACCAAGGATCAAGAGTACTGATAAGAAACAAGGATTCGTCCGCAATGGGCTACTCCACCACAGTTTCAGTATCAGTACATAGGAAATCACACATCAGTTCGGAAAAAATCAAAGACTTCTTTGCCTTGGATTTTTCAAATTCCAAGTCAAATTCCTGTAGGATAACTATCCATTTGGAATACTTTCCCCCTAGCAATTGTTTGGTCAAGATATACATCATAGGGTTATAGTCAGAAATCACTGTGGTTTTTCATAATAAGATGTAGTGACGAAATCTTTGGACAACTTGGACTATTGCCAAGGCCAATTTCTCCACATGCAAATAGTTGATCTCAGTCAGATGCAAATTTTGACTAAGATAGTAAATCACATGTTCATTTTTGAATTCATCTTCCTGGACTAAAACCATCGCAATGGTGGAATGAGAAGCGGCGAGGTATAAAAAATAATCCTGTTTGTAATTGGGAGGATGCAGTAATGGTGCATGGGTCAACGCGTGTTTGAGTGCATCAAAATATTGATCAGCGATCTCATCCCAAAAGAATGGATCGTTTTGTTTTAACAACCTGGTAAAACCCTTTGTTATCTCGGCGTAGTTAGGAATGAAACGACGTAAAAATTTTGCTTTCCCTTGCAAACTTTGGATTTTGCGAAGAGTCGAAGGAGAAGGTAGATTGACAATAACTTCAACCTTCGATGGATCGACATGAATGCCTACTTTTGAAATGAAAAATCCCAGTAAGCGACCTGGTTCTACACAGAAAACACATTTGTGTGGATTCAGCCGAATTCGATAATGCCTACATCTCATAAAGATAGGTCGTAAATGAGTGACATGATCGGCTCTACGCGATGAATGGGCAGGTAAATCATCAAGATAAGGCTGCACAATGTGCTTGATGTCATGAAATGCGTAAGACATAGCCTTTTGAAAATTTTCCCCAACATTCTTCAATCGAAAGGGTAGTTTTCAATATGCATATGTTCCCCACGGACAAATGAAAGCTGTTTTAGGTTGATTAGCAGGGAGTATGTTGATTTGATTGTAACCGAAAAAACCATCCATAAGGAGAACATTTCACTACCGGCACAATCATCAATAATTTGATCGATATAATGCATTGGATAATTGTCTTTAGGAAAATCTCGATTAATATCCCTACAGTCGATACATACTCTTATCGTTCCTTGTTTTTTGTTGACAGGAACAATATTCAATACCCAATCGGTTGAAGGAATTGGATAAATGAATCCTGCATGAAGTAATTTCTCAACTTCAGCTTTGATAGCAGTAGCTTTTATCGGATGTATTTGACGTAAACGTTTTCAGACAGGTTTAGCTTCCGGGTAAGTCTTAATTTCATGGACAACAATTCACAGATCGATTCCTGGCATTTCTTCATATGACCAGGCAAACACGTCACGAAATTCTTGAAATAGGGCTTTATATTTTTTGATTTCATCGTCCGTACAGGAAGCACCTATATGAATGTTTTCAACAATTCCTGGCTTAACTGAAATGTAAATAGGAATCGTTCGAGATATATTTTCCAAATTTAACTTAGAATCAGAATGTTGCAATGGATTCTGTGATTCTTTGACATAACCAATATTAAAAATAGAAGAAAAAACATTTTCAAAATGATAAAGATCAGGTAAAAATGAAGATCGGTGATGTAGATCTTCCCATGGTAAATCATCAACAGACAAGAGTTCACGAATCTTCTCATCAGTATGAACAAGATCAAGAAATGTCGTTGTAGCTAAGCTAGATATAGAAAGTGATTCCTCATGGATCACATTCATTGGATCATTTTCGGTTGAAGAAGGATCAGAAAATTATTGTACAGCCTGATATGAAATTTCAAAGGGACTCAAAGGCATCGCGCCATCAAATGAATCCACCTCGAAATCGAAAGGTACGATCCAAGGATCATCAAAAGTAATAGTATTCGATGAAATCATATGAATATTTGCGATAGGAGGTGATACGTTAGGAGTAGGAAAGGAAAAAGTTCCCAGTAAACCAGAATATTTAATCAAACCTACGCCGACATCTTTGTAAGGGATAGTCAATTTACCGATGTGATGGATACTATCTGTAGAGGCTGGATCAGATGAGAAATAAGTCAGTTGGTCTATTGTAACGATCTTTCCTTTATGTGGAAAATTGATAAGCCGAATGACCGATGAAACAACAACAGTCATAGCATAAGACCAACTATGACCCAGGAGAAGGTTGTAATATAGAGGGGCATCAACCACTTCCACATCGATATTTATAGTTTTTCGTTCTACCTCTATAGGTAAATTTTTCAAAATACCAAAATGATGGAACCCTCGGCCATCAAAAGTTTTTAGAATTGTGGAGATTGATTGAGTGTGGGAGAACCAAGAGATTTCCAACACTGGATCGATATAATACAAGTAGAAGCCCCTTCATCAATTACAGTATGAAAGCAAGGTATATTTTTTACTAACACTGGAATCTGGAAAGCCACTTGATGGGGTAGGCGAGGTGTAATATTATCTAAATCGAATATTATTAGGTTTGAATCCTGAATATCGACAGCTCCTATGGCATACAATAGTAATTTATGTTGTGCTTGGCATGATTGCAACACTTCCAAAGCCGACATTGTTGAAGGGGAAATAGCTAAGTCCTCAACAATGTTGTAATTCTAAGAAGCTCTCGCATGTGGATTGAAAGCTGATTTACAAAGTACACCTTTAGCAGGCGGTTTGATTACTAAGTCTGAGTTGGGTTTCTCGATCTTTAGAGGATCAGAAATAGAAAGAGGTGTAGTTGATGTGTTTGAATTAGAAGATTCTGCTTCTTTACCACCAATAGGACTCTTACTACCATAATCTTGCGATCGCGTCACAATCCTGACATGAGACATCATTAGAATGGGTTCTTCTGAGGCGTTCAAGGAAGAACCAATCATCTTACTATCTTGAGTAGGAAAAGGATCCTTCAAGACAACATGCATTTGAGAACCTTTAACAAATTTTGAAACCTCTACTCGATGTGGGCATTCTTTGGTAAAATGATCCTCGTCACAAATGAAATAAGGATAGCGAGGTTTACATTTTTCATCAGTAGATTCATTTTTATCTGTTTTATCTTTTGAATTTTGTTTGTTTTTATTCTTCCCCTTCTTTTTACTTCCAGATTTAGATTTGGTCGTAGATGACTCTACGACATGGATGTCGGCAGAAAATTCAGTGGAAGAATCTCCTTTCGGGGAATCAAGTAAAGTTATTATAGGAGAATAATTCTTTGAAGATTTCTTCTTGCTTTTAGTACTAACTGAACCAATCATACCATCAGTAGCATGAGACCCTGAAGGAGCTACAGTTATTTGACTGTGTTTTGGAAGATCAGCGATTTTTCATGTAAAGTACCTGACTGCGTATAAACGAGGTCAAGGTACTGAGCCTAAGCAATGACTTGCTCTTCAGTAACAACTCCTCCCTTAGCTACATCTTCAGTGATTTTGGGTAATAATGATTTAATGAACCATTCTGCCAAAATTTGATCCGGAATGAAAAATTTCAATAAACGCCTTCTATGTCGCCATTCGTGAATATGATCAGAAATATATGTGGAAGTGGATTGTTTTAGTGAAGTTAATAGTTCTGTGGCATTGTTGTATCTGAAAGGAAATTGAAAATGAGTTAAGAAATCAGTTGCTAACTGATTGAAATTATTAAAAGAGCCTCGTGGTAACTCAATGTACCATTTGGCAGCAAGACTAATAAGAGTTCGTTGAAAAAGGCGTAACCGAATTGAATCATCAATTATCGAATTAGATGCACACCAGAGGTGATAAGTCATAACGTGATTTGACGGATCCTCTCTTGACTTACCCTCGAATTTTGGTATATCACTGGGCAAATTATTAGGCATTGGCGGCCAATACGGAAGATAGTAAATTAGATCATTCGTGAGGCACGAAAAATCAGGTAAATCCAAAGTTGCAATAAATGGTAACTAATGGTTAGGGTTGCAAAAACCTTGAGTAATGAGACCAGTTTCGGGAGGAGGATATCCAAGATAACTCGGAAGTGGATTTTCATTAGGAATGGTATAACCTCCTAGAAAACCAAGATTAACCAGATGAAACTGGGGTTGTTGAGGCTATTGATAAGTATAGCCAGGATACAGTTGATAATGATAAACTGGGTTTTGTGCAACGAGACCGAATTGATACTGTCCCTGGTATGGTTGATACGTGAATTCCGGTAGATTATGTAACTGCACATTAGGTTGCATAGTCTATTGAATTTGAGATGGATTCCACACCATGTTCATTCTGGGGTATTGTCCCAGAGAAGGTTGTGCATATGAAGGACCATAACATGGTTTAACTTAGGGTTGATAATTTAATGGTAAATTTCCAGCTCCTTGTACAAATGATTGACCATATTGTGGTTGGAAACCTTGAGTTGGGTACTGACCTTGAGGTTGATAACCCTGAGGCACGTACTGAATCTAGGGTTGATAAGGACCCTGAGGAATATACTGAGTCTAGGGTTACCTTGGGGTATGTATTGTCCTGAAGGTTGATAACCTTGAGGTATGTACTGTCCTTGAGGTTGTTCTCCAGGTAAATAATATTGTCCTATAGTTTGTCCTGGTAAAAAATTACCTTGAGGTTGCCCCCCAGGCGGTAATTGACTACCTTGAGGTTGAGGATTTGGGATATTACCAGTCATAATAAAGATTTGCATTGTGTTCAACGTTTCAGTTTTATCTCCATTAATACCAGATGATAACACTTGTTCAATCGGTCGAGGAGTTTCTCCTGAGAAAGTACCAGAGATTGCCTGGTACCCCGAAGGAACAGAAGGACCACCGTATAAAAATGTTTCTGGTGAATGGGAAAACATAGATGACTCTCCTGACATGATTGATGAAGGATAATAACCTCTTGGTGTAGGATGAAAATGAATTCGAGGTGGTGAAAAACTAAGACACGGGTTTTCTTAAAAATCTGTCAATGATATATACCAAGCATCACTTCTAAAAGGACTGTAGAATATTGATTCACTCTCCCTAAGATTCAAAGTCTGTTGGTTTTCGGGAAGATTTACGTCATCGTCGGGACTGACAAGTTCTTCAATAGATATGAGGTTAGAAGGAATATTTTCAGTAATGATATTTCTTAACCTAGGTGAACTAGGATCACTAGAAGTTGGAGTAACAAATCCTGAAAATGGTTCCAAAACAGTAGGTTCAGTGTCAGGCTCAGAAATTTCAGGTTCTTCAGCTAATTCACTGGAAGGAGAAATACTACTAGTAACTTTGGAAACTGAAATTGGCTCTTGAATAGGCTCTGTTGTTGGTATTTGATAATCAGGATGAACAATTATAGATGAATCTCTGGCTTTTGTTGATCTAATTCTACTGTCACTAGGTGATACTAGAGCTCGCAGCCCTTCAAGTTGGCTTGGTGTATACTCAGGGGGCTTCCCCTGAAGTCTATGGGACTATCTTGGAAATTCTGCCACAATTGAATATTAATTAATCACACAAACAAAGAAAATTTTAATAAAAACACCTAAAGTATCTAAAGAAACAAACAGCTAAATCACATGCCTAAAAGAAAAAATTAAGAGTTTAAACCACGCACAAATAGTAACTTCCCGTACTAAAAACACTAGTTGGTGATGAAATCCAACTTAGTATAATTTTAATACAGAAAGAGCGGTTGGAAGAGTTACCTTGACAACCTGCTTAATGAAACAGATTGGCACAATTTTCTTCACAAAACCATCTCAAGTGAAGATAACCCCCCAGAGAGTCCAAGTGAGTATAGTCGATGTCTGCTCCAGGTACAGCGAGATCTTTCCTTCACCATCACCTTAGGAGATAATATTAAGTTTATGGACACTAAGTTTACCAACAGTAAAATATACAATTGTGGGAATAGTCTACGATCTGATTCTACGCGCAGGGGTAGAGTAACAAAGCTCAATCCCCTCGAAGGCTCCTCGACATGGTCAATCCGAGGTTTACCAACAAGTGACCCCAGGCTCCTCGACAATGGTTAATTTGAGGTTTATCGTTTGTAATGCGCGTAGATTTTCTATCTCTCCCAATGAAACAAAATTCATTGTCTGAAAGGTTTGGACATGATCTCGTGATTAACTCTTGTTGATCATATGGTTAGCATTCACTGTTTTCCCCTAGTTTTAAGGCCTCTCTGTTTGAGAAGAAAATGCCCAAAAGGCCTCCCTTTCCATCTTTTCTCATTCCCATTAAACCTCTATTCTCCTCACCATTCTCTCCCTCCCTTAATTCCTCATTAACCCTCTAAATCATCCCATTTTCCCCTTGAACCTTACAAATTCCCTTTGTTTGGTTTGAAAACCCCTTATTCTCCCTACCGAATCCCTTCCCTGGCATTAAAATGCGTTGAATATAGGCCAAACAAACCATATTTTGCATGAAAGGATTTAGCCCCCTTTCGGTCAGCCCCTTAACCACTTCTCCACCACATGACCTGCGCCCAGAACCAAGAGTTTATCCTCAGGGTGCTAATCACAATTGCAACTTACATTGCAAGCGCAATCCATTGTTATTTTAATATGTTCCGATGCAATTGCATTTGGTCTATAGACCTCCGCGTTAATATTAAATGTTGATCCATCGCTCTGATCTAACAGCCAGCGCTTGTCCCGCTCGTGCCCATCGCCCTGATTCTTTCATCCTTCCGATGCTCATCTCCACCGTTGATTCACTATCAGATCGAATGGCCATCGTGCCACCGCACCAATTGCAATCGTAAATTTTTAAGTGCGTCACCCGCTGCCCTCCCTGATTGCGATCCTCCGATTGATATCCTCGCCGTCGATTTCCCTTTTTCATCCAATGGCCCTCGCTTCCCCACTCCGATCGCAATCGAAATTTTCAGATCGAGCCACCTTCAATTTCCTCTGATTGCAATCCCCCGATCATATCGCAGTCATTCATCCTGCTTAATCCAATGGCCCTTATGTCTTTCATCCTGCTCATTGCATCAGTCTTTCCCCCCTTGCCGATTTAATCCCCGCCATCGATCTTGACCCAGATTGGACGGTTGGCGCTCAATCACACCATCGCCAATCGCATCACTTCTCCAATCGCAATCGCAAGCTCCCAAACGTGTCTCCCGCTGCCTCTCCCGATTGCGATCCTCCGATTCAATCAGAGCCATCCATTCATCCGATATCTGTGGCCCACATCACATCGCGCATTTCGCCCATATTGCTTCATTGCAGCTCCTACTGATTTCACCCTTTGATCCCAACTGTCGATCTCCTCCTGAGATCCAATGGCTCTCATTTAATCGCCCTCCACCCACGCCGGGTCCCGCATCGTGGTATTCATTTCCCATGTCGTTCTGTGTAATCGCCCGAAACTTTAAACTCTGGGTTTTTACATCAAACATCATTCCTCTGCCTATTTTTTACCATTCCTCCACTATAGCCGTTGTTTTCGCAATCGCGTTATCATTCCATAGGCCTCCATAGCATCCTTCTGCCACTCCCTAGATTTCTTGATGAGTGTATCGTATTGTGCAGGGTTATTTCAGAGTGATGAATTCACTCCAGGTTCCAAAATCATGGTCACTATGATTCGGAACGCAGAGAGGTTATTATAACAGCATTCGGAGTATCAGCGCCGAAGACTTGCCATGGTAGACACAGAAGATTGAAGACAAACTTGGGGATTTCAGCTAATATTGATTATCAATAGCCCATCCTCCAAATTAAATCATAACTAGAGAAAATCGTGAAGATCTACAGGTAGAAAAGCCTCTACTGTCACATTAGGGGAAAATTGATTCCTCTTCGCCAACATTTCGCCATCTGGGACAACGACCTCCTCAACTCCAACTCATCAGCAAAAATTGTCAGTTCATGATTTGGCCTTAGTGGTCTTTTACTTCTATTTTAGTTGGTTGCTTTTAAATTTCGAGTGGAATTCACATTCCACTCCTGCATCTTACCTTCTGTCAGAAACTGTTATTTGATATTTTTGTATAAAACGGCCAAGAGCCTAACTGTCAATGATGAGATGCCCCAATTCCTCATCATGAATTTTGGTTATTTTTGATGGAGACCTCAAACCGATTTCCAGCATGAGAGGAAGATATTTTTTCCCAAAAATATCTTCTCGCTCATGTTTCTGAGGCTTCTATATAAGTTAGAACCGAAGAGAAAAACTGGTTCCATATTTTCTGAAGAATTTTCCTGTGTAAGAATTTTTGTATGCTTGTTGTTGAAATCTCAATAGAAATGTGAAGAGCTCGTTGGGTCTCAGTGAGAAGAAGTTTTATTTTAAGTGAGGATTATGGTCTTAATTTTTTTTAGTCTGTCACTCTGCCTTATGTGATATTGTTCGATTGTTCATTTCACCATTTCCACTTCTCTTATATCATGTTTTGGAATGTGAGTGGCTCACTAGCTCTGGTATAAATTTATCTCCATTGATACTTATACTTAACTAGTCTAACGCTTTAAATATGGCTCAAGCATGATATGTTGTTTCACTTTCCACTTTACTCATGTTTCCTCTATATTAAGTACTGTGGGATGTTATTCTTTGAAATATATTGACATGTATGGATTCTTATCTTATTAAGCCCATCTCATGTTTAGATATGTTTATGGAATTCCATCTCATTAGTAGCTAGTATTCCTTTTGTATTTTCTACGCAGAAAACGTAGTCTAATTTTTAAATCTCTGTGAAGCATTTTAGAACCCAACCCTCCTTATAGAAATCTGTCTTTGAGTTGTTTGATGCATCTATATTGAGGATTCACTCCTTGCCTCTGTAGCGTCTTTTCATTATGCTAAATCTGTGAGTATTCTGGTTCCATATATATTGCACCTCCTTGTAAAATTTGAAGTAGTAAAGAGCCTCATGCTGATAATGGTCTTGAAATATATCTTATTCTCCTTACTATATAAGATGTCCTAGGCACTGGTCTTTCACAACTCAAGGCTGTCTCTAGGAATGACAACAACTCCTTTAAGAGAAGCTTCCCAGAATGTACCAATTACAATTAGATTTATTTCCTACCGCAAGATTTATCTACTTGTTTGTTTTTACTATCTTGGAGAGTTAATTACTCCCTACTCCAAGATACTAGCCTAAGCTATATTAGTGATAAGAGCCTTAGAAATAGAAAAAATTACTAGATCAATTTTAATTAAGCGTTGTTTTTATGGGTTGTTTCTTTAAGTCAATAGGTATGGAAATGAAAATTTGATTGTGTGAAGAATTGACTCCAAACACACTAAAAAATGCACGTAAAATGATAAGGAATTCATTTTTCTTTCAATGAAGTCTAGCTAAAAGAAAGAGTTCGAGAAAGGAATTTTCTTAAGAGAATTCTTTCTTTCAACATGAAAAATAAATGAAAAGAAAATATTTTTGTTTTTCAATAAGAACTCAAAACGAGACAAAAAATCAATGCTCACAATAAATCCCTTTCACTTTTCAAAACTCGAAACTACGAAAAACAATTTTTCTTTCAAAAGAGATCTACAAGTTCTAGAAAAGCACTCAAAACTATGAAAAACTAATTTTGGGATCTAAAAACTTCGAAAATCTAATTGAATAAAAGCTTCAATTTTTTTTTTGAGAATGTTTTGCTTAGTTGTTTAGTAAAATAAGGATTCATTCACATAGAACAACAAACAAATCAAAAACATCTAGATATGTTTTCTTTTGTAAAAATGAAATTCAAAACTTATAACAAAGTTTGTTCAAATATTTGCAAAGAGAAAACTAGATCTATTCCTCAAAAAAGATGGATTTTGCAACCAAGTCAGACTCATCAAGAGGAAAAAAATACACTAGTGTGATCTAAGGTATTTCAAGCTTCTAATCTTTGAGTCACTACAGAGACAAAGTGAAAACCACCCCAAGTATGCAAAACTTCTAGAAAATCACTCAAAACAAAAATACTATTGGAACTCACTCACAAGAGATTTTTGATAGGAAAAATACAGATCTGGGTAGACACTAAGAGTCCTAAATCAAATCTAAACTTAAATTGGAAGAAGAAATATTAATTTTTTAAAAAATTTTAACAGGGTCCGCAGGCTCCAGAGGCAATAGGTGCGGTCCCGCACTGGTTACTGAAGGAAAGTGCAAAGATTCCTGCACTTTGTGTGAAGACAAAGTGCAGACCCCAGAAAAGTTCAAGAAAAACACAAAAGAATTTAAAAATTTTCAAATAAAAGTAAACCTAAGCTACCCAAGCCAGTATACATCAATCAAAAACCAGAAAAAATAATTTTCCTAAGTCAAAACAAAGGAAAACCAAAAATCAAAAACCTTTCCCTAGTGGAATCGCCAATTTGTTGGCCGGATAAATCGATCTTGTGAACAAGAACAATCTCCCTAGTATCAAAATATAATCTAGCAACAAACAGACAATTAAATCTATCTTTCTCTAGATATATAATGATTTATAAGTAAATGCTACAAAGGTGTTACGATCCCACCTTGATCCAACGCTTGTTTGTAGTAGTCGTCCTTCAGTGGCTCGAAAGAGTTATCTTCGAAGATCTGCAATCACAAACAAACAAACATCAAATAGCACTTGCATAGCATATACTCATAAATCATATCTATTATGGTGATCAAGGAATCCATAAAATAAACAATCAGTTGACAACTTATTGAGAAAAACAAACTTATTTGTATTAACTTTGAAATAGTAGAAGAACCTTACAACCTTTTCAGCCTTGATGTTGAACAGGTCTTCTCGGGGTCCGAAGCAAGAATTTCCTTTAGTCTGACAAGCATTGCACTCTTCCAACTGAGATACATACAGGTATGTAATCTTTCCTCATAAAATCTCAGCTAAAGGAGTCTAAGTTCCAACAGCACTTTACCTCAAATAACGCTAAAGCTTTAACTTCTTTTGAGGCTACCCAATGCCTCTTTTATAGTGCAAAAGAGGAGGTTACAGTTCAACCTATGAAGGGATGGAATCCTCCTTCAAAGGGATAAGCTCCTCACATAAAGGGGTTAGCTCCTTAAGGCATGGGATACATGAACCTGAAAAGAGCGGACTTGCCACCACAAGATTCCTTCCAGAAGTTTCTAAAAATGATTGAAAGTGAGATTTTTGAGTTTACTTGTGCCCTTTTAATCGTTTACAAGGGTCCGCACCCTTAACATAGAGAAAGTGCATTCAGGTACGCAGGAGACATGACCATTAGGTGCGGGACCGCAAGTAAGACAAAGAGAAAGTGCGATACCAGAGTTTTAGAGACTTTTGAGAGATTTTCTCTTATTTTTAAGGCCTGACATGAGGAACTAATGTTTTTAGAATTGCAATGATAATGAGCTCATATGGACAACAAAATTTCAAGGTGACAATTTTTAGTGCAACATTATCTTTCAAGGATGCTTTATTAAGGTTTCTGAAATCTACACAGAGTCCTATTTCATCGTTATTTTTCCTCATAGGGAGTAAATTGGTAACACAACTAGAGTATCTTAATGGGAAAATAGATTAGGCATATAAAATTTTATTCACTTATTTTTATATGGTGGGAAGAAGAACTGGGTTCATCCTTCTTAAATTTTGTTGGTAAGGTTTTACATCTAGTTTTAGTGGGACTTTATGCTCAATTAAAGATGTTTCATAAGATTTTAGATCAGCATAAGACCAGGCGAAGACATCTTTATAATTCTTAAAAAGTTTGACATATTTAGATTTAAGTTTTGGGGTTAATGATGCACAAACTTTGATATTTTTAATTTCCTCATTAGTGCCAATATTTATGTCTTCTAAGTCATCTTCTAGTGAAACAGAGAAAGGATTTTTGGGAACATCATTTTGATAAAACAAATTTTCTAAAGTTACAAGTCCCTTGGGAATAAAATTATTAGATAATTGAATTATATGACGATCGGCTACCTTTGATTTTAGTTTTGAGTTTTCTTTGTCTTAGGTAGCTTCTTTACTGTCTAAATTATCCTCTTCAATTTTCAATACAGAAAATTCTTCAATGACTTGCAGAAAATATTTTAATTGTTCATCGTCCTCAAATATTTTCCAATGTTCAAGATTGTCTGGGATCGAAGGCCTATATTTTATTTTTGTCTGATATTGAATTTGAAAATGATCTGGAATCTTGAAATAACTAGATGAAACAAGAAATGAATCTGCATGCAGGTTTTCATCTCTAGGAATAAAACTGATGTTAAAATCATCAAAGGTATTTTCAATAGAATCCAAAATCTCATTTCTATAAGACCTAAGTCTAGGGTGCTTTGTTTGGAAAAGACTCCTAACTTGTCTTACTATTTGTTCCGAGTCAGTGAAAACACTCAAGTTTTTTACCTTTAAACTTCTAGCAAGTTGTAATCCTAGGATAAAATCTTTGTATTCAACAACATTATTTGTGACCTAAAAACCTAATTTGCATGGTTGTGTAATATTTACTTTTGTCGGGTGAAATAAACACAACTCCTGCTCTAGCTGCATCTTTGGTGTAAGATCCATTAAAAAATAATTTCCAAATTTCAGTATAAAATGATTTAGAGGTGTCAACTACATCCTCAATCTTGAGTTAAGAATCTTGTGAAGTGTCTGATGATAGATGAAAAACACTAAATTCTTGATCTACAACATAAATGGGGTGATTCCTAGCTTGATTAGAATTGAAAACAGTGTTTAGAAATCTCACTTCTCTATATAATCTAAGGCTCTCTCCACCATATACTGGGATAGTGGCAAAATACATGTCCATTTGATGACTTCCTCCCAATTTTGCACACCATGATCTAGATAAAAGAATTCCAAATTTGGGAGGAATGTCAGTAAAAACTATGTCTAATACTACACTTTTAACTGGTATTTGATGTAAAGTGACCACTAGATATTTAATGAGTCTTAAACATTCAAACCTATTTCAATCAAAGTATACAAGTCGTGATAGGTTTGAGTGACATCCAGATTAAGTTGTTCCATGATGAATTTAGACATTAGATTGTGCGCAACACCAAAATCAATCATACAGTTGTATAGCAGAGAATCATGCACCTTTAAAGTCAAATAGAAGGGTGGTATAGATTCGTCAATCATATCAGAACTAGGACTGAAAGCTATAGTGGGTCTTTCATTTTGTAGACTGATAATATCTCCTTCAGCATCCATACTAGAATTTTGGATCCACTTTGCTACTTGAATTTTATACCCTGGATTTTTAGAGAGTTAAGAAATTGGAATTGGAATTTTGATTCTTTCTAACTCTTTCTCAACATAAAAGGAATTCAATATTGTTTCATCAATCTGAGTAGAATCAGTTGACTGATTTAAAGGTTGAGAATAAGTAGTCTGAGTTTTAGATGATTTGAGTTGAGGTTCAATTATTACAGGGTTCTTGGGAGGTCTAACATGACCATATCTAGGCCTTAAGTCATATCTTTTATTGAGTTCTAAAACTAGAAACTCAGAAAAAACTTTATACTTAAAAACTTGAGAAGTATCTTCGTTTTCTTGAGGTATTTTGTTTTGGGAAATAGGGACTGTGGCAGTCTGAAAAGATGTTTGATCTAAAATATTAATGTCTTCAATAATACAAAAAGTATTTTCCTTAGGTTTTTTATCATCAATGAACAATGGAGTAGGGACTTATTGTTCATTATGAGGCCTCTGAAGAATTTGCAGTGGAGCAACTTTCTTGTACTAACCTTAGGCCTGTGTTTGTGGTCTAGAAACAGTTTGTTGGAATTTTCTTGGTTGAGTTTCAACCTTTGAAATTCTATTGGATATATTTCTGGAAGAGCTACGATTTCATCAATATTTGAATCTTCACTTTTAAACTTAGAGGAAGATGCTTCCTGATTTTTTAATTTCCTTCGAGCTTTCTCTTCTTTAGCTCTAATTTTACTAGAAGATGACCTATTGGCTTCTACCTCAATAGAATTAGTATGTGTATATTGTAATATATTAGAAATTATCTCCCTTTGAATGACTTCAAATTCATCATTGAATGCTTTTGAAAATCTAACCTTTGCAGCAGCTACTGGAGGCTTTCAATCAACATGCATTTTGTGGTAGATTTTATTAAATCGTTTGATAAATTCAGCTACTGGTTCACTAGGGTTTATTTTTAACTCTTCAAATTTAGTGAGAAGGTAAACAACATCTTTTGTTACCCCCCATTGATTTTTAAAGATAGTTATAAGTTCATTCCAGGTTTGAAAAGAATATGCTCTAAGTTGTATAAACCAGATCCTAATGTGACCTTACAAGGATTGTACAAATAATCTCATATAAACATCTTCATGCTCGATATTCATATTGTTTGTGAAATAGAAAAAGTAAGCTATATGATCTTCTTCTGAGGGACCTGTTTCTCCATTAAATCTTGGTATATGTTTAAGATATCCATCATGAAAATTTCCCAAGACGTTAGGAAGAACAAGAGCATCATACCTAGCCTGTATAATGGGTTGAAAATCCATAGATGATGTAATTGATGTTGATGAAGATGATGATGAGGATGGTGATGAAGATGTAGGTGAATGAGTGTTATAAGGTGGACGAGAATGTGAAGGAGGAGGAAATGAGGATCCCAAAGGGATTTTAACAATTAGTTTTTGAACTGATGGGGTTAGATATTCTTCCTTATATTCGAATAATGTATTAGAATAGACAGTAACTGTCTCTTTTGGTTTATTAGGGTCTAATGGAATAGTATGATAGATTGGAGTAACAAAATCAATAGGATTAAATTCGTGTAAATGCAAGCCCAATTATGTCTTAGATGTAGATGAATCTACAGGGAAGGATGGGACTTGATATGATTCAAGTGAGGATACCAACAAAGCTGATTGAAGATCTACTCCTTGTGAATAAAGTTCAGCAACTCTAGGAGCTAATTGAGTCAACTCAGGTTGGGATGATAATACTGAATAGGGGTGTATGGATGGACTTTATTTAGGGTGTAAGACAGAAGAGGAAGAAGAAAAAATGTCTTGTTTTCTTTTCTAAGAGGCTTCTCTAACAAGTCTTTATCGATCTGGTAAAGGGTTAAAAATCTTAGATTCAGATCAAGATCTAGTGTGTTTAAAAGGAGCCAGTTTGAATTACTAGAATCTCTTGGTGAAAGGTTTTGACCTATATCTTTATCCTTTACGCACCTTAAACGAAAAGAGGAAAAATCATTGTCCCAGGAAGATTTAACTTTTACTCTTTGTCTCCCCAGCAATGAAGCCAATCTGGTGTTATCCTTTGAGATGATTTTGGTCAATAATCATTCAAAAGCATCTAAAATGTTTGTTTTTATTTTGAAATATTTGGACGACCAATGCATAAGATAATATCAAACAGTTAAGGTTTTTAAATCTTGCTGATAATATCAATAATTAAAAGTAAGGGTTGCTTGTTCATCTCATACAGAGATTAGGATTTTATGATTTCTATTAAGTGTAATTATGTAGGAAGATATGATTATTAAACATTCATATTGAAACATTCAATACACCATAAGTTGGAAAAATTTTAAACAATGTTTAAAGGTTCAACAAAATATATTTAACATCACCAAAATTCAGGCAATTTATTGGTAAAAGGTACTTACATCAACATATTGTCAAGTAAATAATTCTTTATAATAATTATAACTTCAGGAGGAATTATAAGGTTGCTGAAACACAATCAGCCTCGCCTAGTAATCTTGAGGATAATTAAATATAGGAAGAAACAAAATGATAGAAAACTAGAAAACTCATAGAGAACACAGAACTATACGAAGATGAGTTCAGAATCATGATTTTATTATTGATGATAAAAAATACTTAGTACAATTTATGCTTTACAAAATTAGCTCATCCAAGGGTGCAACCCTTCATAACTCGTGCTGAGAGTTATTTATACTAACTAATAAAACTTTAGAAATATCTTAACTGATTTACAATAATAAGATAATAATAATAAAATAAGGAGACAAATAGATAGAGTGTCTCTGTTTTTCAGGAGACTATTGATGATTCAACCTCATTTGGTGAAAGTGGTTGTTGACTTGTCCCTTTTTTGCTAGAGGTTGTTGCTGACCTGGACCCTCAAAATTGGATGTGTTGACATGTTGTAAAATTAATCTTTTCACTCAATGGTTTCAAAAAAACTTATCCCAATGATCTTCACTTGGAATTTCACAATTCATCATTTTCTTGAAAAATTTATCCACTTTAGTGAATCTATCGAAATTTGGTTTTTGGATGAACAACTATTTGATTTGATGCTGAATAATCAAGTCAAACTGTAGAGCTTCAAGAAAATTTCTACCTGTAATGTGACCTTTGATACCTGCAAACTTTGTTTTGTCTATTGCAATTGTATACAACATTTTACAATAATCTTATAACTTGACAAACTTATCATCTAATCCAACTAGACCTGGTAAACCTTTATGATTTAAAATGTTGAATTTAGTATGAAACCTTTTGAAAATAACATTTAAGGCTTCACACTTGGTCTGCAACTGGTTGATCAAGTTCCTTTTTTGCAAAACCTTCTTTATTTCTAAAATAGTTGCAGTCCTGTCTGAGATATTGATTGCTTCCAAATCCTCATTGTTATTTGAATTAAGAACCTTAATCATATCATAAGCTTCACTTGGCTTCTGTTGGAGTTTATCCTTCCCTTCTTGAATTATTGTTCTGCATTTGTTGATGAGTTCCTGCTGCTCTAAGATGATCTGAATACATGGCCATATTTTAGTAATGTACTCACTGATATTTTCCCAAATACTCTGCTTAGCTTCTCCTAAATTTTATGCCATCATAGTTTCACTTTCCAATTCTTTAATTCTAAGTTCCAAATAATGAGGCTTCTGAATTTCCTCTAGATGCAAAGTATCATTTATAATTTTTTGTGACTCAAGAAGTTGAAACGTCAGATTTACTTTTTCATGTGCTTTCTTCTGAGTGGCTAATTCTTGAGCTAGTTGTGCTAGATTATTCATGTTCAAGGCTGTTGAGGTTTCTGCACTTGTAGAAGATTTTTGAGTTGTTAAAGTAGGATCAACATTTACCTGGAGTGCCGATTTATCTTTCAGCATTTCTTCAATATGTTCTTCCATTTTTTTGTTCTGCATATTTTGATAAATGATCAACTTAATAATTTCCTCCTTGTCAGATTCATTTTGTGCCATCTCTTTGGTCTGTGGGTCTTCAGTCGAGGGTAGCTTAATTTGTTTTCGTAGAGAAACAACTTCATTTTTCTCCTTAATGATTTCTTCAGCTTCTTTGTAGTTATTAGGATCATATCCTACTTTTACAAGTTATTCCAATGTCTTTATCCTATTGTATTTAGCAAAAAAAGATAATTTTTCAATCTTCAATTGGGATTGCATATTTGAGAGTGCTGCTTTTTATTTTGAAAGAGACATATTTTTTGTATTCATTTCCCCTAACTGCGTGTGCATATCCATATGGTCAATTAGATGTATGTGTCTTGCATCAAATGAGAGGACAATCTTCTTATAGTCAACATGTGTTTTCGGAAATGACATTGCTTCTTGCAGAAAGGCCATCTGCCTCCTACCTTTCTCACTTTCAAAAGTACTGAGGAGCTTGTGTTGTGATGTAGATGTGTATTTCCAAAATTGGTTGTAAACATCAAATTTCAATGCTTCATTATTTGGTTTGATTTCTGGAAATTTGTAGAAAATATTATTCTCTTCCAAAGAGCTAGCGTCTGAATGTTGGATGATATCTAGTGGCTCTCTTATAGGTGATGTTGATCGTGGAGTCTGAGGAATATTTGTGGATGTGGAGACTTCAGCTTCTCCTAAATATATAATCTCTGGGTATTTATTTTCTGAAAACAAGGAACAATCAAGCCTTCATTTCTTATGTTGTAAGATGAATTCTTTCATAATCTCCTTGGAATGTGGTGTCTCTTCTCTGGACCTCTTTTGCTGTTTATTTTCAGGGATTGGTGTTTGTACATTTGAAGTAGAAATATCTTGTTCATTTTCTTCTTGTAAAATACCTTCTACCCACTCATCCTGATTCATATACTTTTCTATTTATGCTCTATAGGTGTGAGTGTAAGAAGTTGTCTTGGATTCAACCCTCAGAGAAGAAATAATGCCATGAGGGTTATAGGACCAAGTAAAACTTGACTTAAAACCCATCTTCTTTAATAGAGCATCTGTACCAACACCATTTTCTCTGGTATTACAAATGAATGATCCAACATTGGCCTTGATTTTAAACTAGGCTTTCCTCTTTCCTGAAAAAAAATGAAATTCATCCATATTTAACATCTGTCTGATGTATTCTAAGGAGAAAATCCTCATAGGTACATATTTTGGAAGCTTTTATGGTGGAAGCTCGCAGCCATACACCCTGATCTCTTTGTAATTATTGTACAGATACCAATCACCTATATTTGCTTGTTCACTGAGGTGCATAATTCTCCTGATGTCTTCTCCAATTCTAGGGTCTGATGAACTAGTAAGAACTACCTGACTAGATGAATGAATAATTCTATGGCTTTTTAGAAATAAGTAGTTGTTGACGAAGCTTTGACCAATTCTGTCCAGTGAATCATTGATTGATTCATTCCCTGTGCGTCCTACTTATTGAAGTGAATGGGCAACATATCTGACTGCTGAAAAAAAAATCATATGAATAACCAAAGAAGAATAAGTAAAGGCTCCTTGATTGGTGAAATTCATTAATTGTTCATTTATAATATCAACCAAGAAATGGTTGTAATTGTACATGAACAATGGTGATTTTTCAAGGCTGAAGATAGATAAGAAACCTAGGATGGGTTCATCAATTATTTCATCGTTTCGGTATCCTAACAGTTAAGAAAGGAGGGAGATATAGTGTTTGGAAGAAATGGAGAAGGTGGAGGACGCATATGGGGGATTTCTATTTGGTAAATCTGCATCCTCAGGTAGGAAGATGTTAAAAATCTAAGCTCTCTTAGGGAAAGATAATTTGTGTTAAATATCCATGAGGGAAGCAGGGGAGAAATATGATCAGGAGTCAGAAGGAGGGATGAGAAGCATCTGGTTAATGGTTTGATAAGATATGGTTATCAGAATGTTTTCGTTCTGAGCCACCACTGAACTTTTTATAGGGTCATGCTACTTCTGACACCAGGCAGTTAGATCTGGGAATGGGTGAGTTTGAGGGAATGTAAACAGAGGCAACATAGACTCCAAAAACTTGATAGGGTCTTGGTTATCCAGTTGCTTTTGTTTTAGAAACAGATGAGGCTCGTAAAAATCAAATTCAGAGTGACAGACAAAAAATTTAAAATAGGTATCGACTAGGGGTGTGAGGTCTAGGTTGATTTGTGGAGTTGCATGAATATCTTCTCCAATAGCTTTGGTGGCTTCAGGAATGACCACGACAGTTTGATGAGAAACCTCAGGTATGACTTCTGCAACACTGTCAACATTTAGGATTTCTTCTGTCACACTTTTCTTACCTTTACTTTTCAGAGTAGTTTGTTTTGGCCTTTGGTTCCATGCTTGACTGTAATAAAGTGGTATAGGGATTCATTACTTCCTGTTACAAAAAAAATGATAGGGTTTCGAGATAATGAAGGGTAATTATAGAAGATAATTCACTATGGAACATCGATGGAGGATGAAGGTGAATTGAAGGTGAAAGTAGAGTATTGAGAAGAATACTGCTGGAAATTTTATAGACTGTGGTTTAGGTTTAAAGGTCCTGAATAATGTGCTTCAAGATGTACGATCACGTAAATCGTATGATTAACGGTAAATGGAGAAAATTTACTGGCCAACGGATGATTGAACTATGCATAATGGGAGCATTTAAGACAATATAAGTGATGTGGAGAAATATGAGTGATGGATGTACAAATGGTTGTAGTGTGAATGGGGAGTGGCTTGAAACCAGTTTTGAATGCAACTTCCTGCTTTCGGAGTTTTAGGAGGGGTGTGAAAGAACTCATGCTACCACGTCAGAAATGTGGCTATTAAACTGATTTCAAACCCCCCCCTAAATTTCCCCCCACCCCACCCCTCACGTTAACAATAAATAGGTGGAGGGGGTGCGAAGTCGAAATCTACAAACATTTTATCTTCTTTTGATTTTGACCGATTTTCATTTAGCGACTTTACAATAAAATCAATATGTGCGCAAATAGATTGATTTAATTAATGAATATATAAAACCCTTTTTCAAAGGTTCAAACATACTTGAATTAAACTTTACATATTGAAAATATGGCACATTTAAACAGGCGGCCATTATCATTTGATCACTAAATAATTTAACATTTTTATTTTATTCTTACCTAGAATTTTTTCTGTTGCCTCCTTTGTTTTGAGAAAATTATCCTATCATTTCTTCTAACATGTATGTAATAAAATATAATTTTCCTAACATTTTTTAAATTTCTTTTTCATCCATGTTCTAACCTAGATTTTTATTTTATTTTTTTATTTTTTAAAATACCATGCTATCTTATCAAAAACAAATAATGTTAGAATAGAACCTTTGAATATTTTACCTTCTCATCCTTAAGGTAAGGCACATACCTTAATAGATTTAGGAACATGCTAGTATACTCATAATCTGTCATGGAACCCATCTGCAACTCATAAAATGTCTTAGCTATGTCATTATAATATCTCTCAGATAAGTACTTCCTCCTAAAGCGTCCCTCAAGATCATCCAAATTCAACTCTTCTTCCTAGATTCCCTTGAAATTATTCACCTCTTCCCACCAAATATCTACTTTCCCTTTGATACTAAATATAGATGTTTTGGCTTTCAAGTTCTCTTAATGATTATGTAATCTAAAGAATTTATTCATCCCAAGAAACCATGCCTCTACATCTTATGACTTATTCATCTATCCATAGAATGTACGTAGGAGGATTTACTTTCTTGAACTCCTCAAGAAAATACTCACTCCTCCTATAAGGATGATGCTGGTGATGACTATGATGATGTATCCTGGATCAGGAACTAGAATGCTACCCATAAATACCAATCCTCTTGTCAGGTGTATCTGCTAATATACCACCTCTAACTGTGTCCCCTCTATCCAAAATGTATCTTGACTAATACATGTTACCATATTCCACATTAGTCTTCTCTTCCTTTTCTTGAATAATCCTCAACTATCCCTGTCTCTGAAAGTCTGAAAAAATCTGAAGGATCACTGCACTGACCTTTGCTTTCTTTTCCTAAGCCCTTGCAAGTCTTTCCTTAGCCTCAACTAACCTGTCATTATTTGACTTTAAAAAATTTATCTCTTCCCTCAAAATACTCAATGTATATTTTATACTAGGAGAATATTTACCTCCTTGCTGCTCAATTGATCTATAGGGAGAGTCACATGAACTATTGTCTACCATTTTGATTGTCATATTTGATTCTCTTCTTTCTGCAATTATACCATGTCAGCTAAACTAAAATATAAACATAGTTAACTATTTTCACTGCTACAATACCTTCCAAAATTTTAGCCCACACCAAATTTTGGAGCCTACTTTGATCTTGTATACTGTAATATTCCCAAATGGGGAAAGCAGCAGTATAGCTCACAATAATGGAAATAGAAGAATTTTTTAACACATTACATATGAGACAAATGATAGATCCATGGTATTATGTATAAAAACAATAAATAAGTACAATATCTTGGGGATAAGTCCCTCAAGATAGGCAAAAGAAACCTCCAATGCCCAAAAGCACCCAAATCATGGAATATACTGCTACACAAAATACTGAAGCAAGCACATCACATTTTTAATGACTAATACTATAGCTACAAAAAATATATAAATGGATCTGATAATTTAATGCTCATACAAGGCCAAAAATGGAGAGCTATGCTCCCATACACATTTCCAAGATAACCCAGAAAGGGTTTCCAGAAATATACAAAATATCATAATGTTGGAATGCAGCCCTAGGGCTAAATAACTTTGAAATTGGGCACTTGAAGGAGGTGGCTGAATCTGATATGGATCTGAAAGTAAATCCTCCAATGGAATATTCAAGTGTATGGTTTATCCCTCTATCAAAAAGCAAACACTCCAAATGGAGCACTGAACTTACCCCTCCAACAACTCTCCAAAATAACGCAGTTATGGACTGAAACTGTGCTGTAGGTGATGGTGGTAGCTTGACCTGGTGCCAAATAATAATATGATGCCCAAGGAGCATCCTTGCTGATCTCCCAATGGAAAGGCTACCTCTCCACTGAAACACAAGCTTAGAAAATGACTCTACAAACCCTCCACAACTTCTTCCCTACAACACAACACAACCTCAACAGGAAATGTGCTATATAATAAGACTGAAGCTTTGGCCTGATGCCAGAATATGGAAATGAAGCTCAATCACCTCTCTTGAGTGGGCACTCGAAGTCCCCCGAGGATGAAGGTGGGATTCCCACTCGGGAACACCCTGTGCTAAACAACACGACAATCTTACCTAAATAGCCCAAGAAAGAAAAGAGTCATACAGACCATATCAAAATAATAATCTAAAACATATCCCATATGGCTGCCATCCCCTTCCTTATATAAGTGGTGAGCTTCCTCAACCTTGGCCCCACTCATTAAAGCCACTATTTCCATGCATGGAGTCTCCCTCCAAAACTACGTTGTCCCATAATGAATGCCACTCCTCCATGACAACGTTGTTGATTTGGTCATAGTTGACCCAGTCTATGTGCTCCAGCCCTTTTCAAACATAAGGGTACTTTATGAAGCCACTAAAGTGATCTATTTTCACATTAGCAGTGATTTTATTCCTACTAAGGAGATTTATGGGTCCCCATACCCTCTTATTCAGCAAATTAAGAAGCAAAAAAAAAATTAATATTCCAACTAGCTCATGGCTAATAGGGAATATTACAGTCCTCCCCTCCCAAACATTTCTTGTCCTCAAGCAACTGTAAAGGTGAGTGGTAAAACTCTTCTCCTCCTTCCTTGGTGACACTTCCATGTGATAATCTCTCCTTATAAGGAAAGTGTCTCCCAATCAATACCTCCACAAAATGCTCCTCCCATGTACTCATGAGATGCAAATGAATCATCTCATAAGGAAGCAAAAGATCCAATGTAGAAATCATGGTTTGCCCAATGTTCTCCCTAAAACATGAAGCATAAGAAACATGGAGAATCTCTCTCCCAATGGGCATGTTCACTCCTCCCATCCTCCCTCCAATCATCCCCACAATGAGAATAAGAAAATCATCAATGTATGGGATAAAAACCAAGTACACATAGGCTGCCATATGCCATAATGGAGGTGGATCATAGTCCCACATGTGGAACCAATGCAGTATATCTCATGAATACCTCAGATAATGATATGGTAAGTGGTTTCCCCACCACTTGTTTCCATATTCTTCTCAAAAGTTTTGAGAAGGTGAGTAATTTTTGGCACCTTTGGCCATGCTCAACATTGTTTGTGGCCAAAATTTGGCCATGAATTTTATAAGTAAGAATGCTCCCACTTTGAGAAATGGCCTACACATATATGGTAAAGGAATGCAAGTATTCTTCAAGTAAATCATTATGCATAAAAACATGATCCTTACCATATGCTTCAATCATACTAATGGAGTGGTCCATAGATAGATCCCCTCTCATTCCCAAAGAGGAAAGAGGTGGCTGCGATAACTCCTTTAAAGAGTTATGTATCTCCTCCATCTCCACATGATCCATGCATATTCTCAAATGCTGCTATAGCTCCTCTTCAAAGCCTTCCCAAGTAAACCCCTCCATGATAGTATGGTATGATCTCATGGAATAAGTGTGGCTGAAGAGAAAATATTCATGTGCTGCTTGTAGTAACTTATCGTTGAGCTTGGAAGCTCTAGATAAGAAGATCCTACCTGATAGTAGATGAACTCATCTCTGACTGAATAGCCCTCCTCTTGTATCTGGTCATCAAGTATCATACAAATAAAAATATCCTTGGAATAAACCACCAACAACTGGGATTTCCAATATGGATCTATCTTCCAAAGTGACAGCGTTGATGAAATATGCCATGTGGTTGCTCCCTTCTTTGACATCTCCTATGCCAAAGTCACATAATATAAGGCTTCTATCCTCCCTCTGCCGCTCCTTTCTCAACATAAGATTTGAGGTGAGAGTGGGTAATGATGATGTTGCGAGAATGCCCCCTGTTTGGTCTCAATCTAGTCTCCTAAATTGAGCTCATTTAATTGTCAACCAGGGTTGGTAAACTGCTGAAGTGAAGTGTACTGTATGTACCTAGGTGTTTGTTTCTTAATGCGTTGTGTGTAGTGTTTTGTGATGTTTTTGGTCTTTTGTGATGATTTATGATGTTTTTGATCTTTTGGTGGCTTTATGTTCACAAGGAAAATGACTAGAAAGCTAATAGAAGGAAGCTAATGATTAAGAAAACAGAGTGAAGCCTAATTGGTTGATGTCAAATGGTAAATGCAAATGCAATACAAAAAACAGAATCACATCTAAACTATGACTAAGCAAAAACAAAGCTTGATAATGACTTTTAAGCAAATGATTCAAAACACAAACTCAACTTGTCAAATTCTTTCATCAAAGGCATTTTGAGAGAGAGCTTGAGACATGGTCAACTAAGTGTGCAAATCCTCCTAACTAAACAGTTAAACAACTAACTTATAATGATGCAACATTTTATCCTTGATTAGAGATTTATTGAAGCATATTTAGAGTAAAACATTGATACCATCATAAGGTCTTCTACTCTAACACTAGTTCCTAACTCTATTCTGCAACTTAGTTTGATGACACTACACTTCACTCAAAGGTTATAGATTTTTAAAATAGTCTTTTGAAGAAATGTTTGTTTGTGAAATGATAAGGAAGTTGCAGAAGTACTTCAGGCCTTAAAATGATATTGTCTTCTGTTCATATGGTTAGGAATCAATTATGGATTTTAGAACAAGAAGAGGTTTGTAAATAATGAAAGCTGTTTTATTAAGTTTAACAACTGAAGTAATATAATATGCAGTGAATGACAACTGAATATGGAGTGCCAATGCAATGAGTTAAGCTACAACTGAACTTAAAATGTCACTAGCCTAAAACAGTGCTGAACTACAAGTCATTATCAAACTTAAAACAAAATAACTGAGCATGAGTTAAGTGCAATTAAACTCCGGAGTATCCTAACTAGGCTATCATGCATTATTCTATGGAATTATACAATCTGTTTGTCCATCATGATTGGTATTTTGGAAGAGTTTCTTAGAACAATCCTAACTGTACAATTCAGTGCAAATGCAAACATAAAGACTGAAAGCAATGAAAAACTAAGATATCATAGCCATCTCCTACCCATCATTATGATATTTTGGAAAAGCATTTTAAGAGCAAGAATAGCTATGGTACTTAGTAAAAACACACAACTGAAGCATTCAGGATCACAATCATGCTTAAGACATTATAAGGATTTTTTGGAAGAGTTTCTTCTTTTGGAAGAGTGCTTAGCATAAGTATAACTGTGATGGTGAACAAAAGAGATTACAATTAAATCCTACAACACTATAGCCATTTTCCATTCATCATTATAATATTTTGGAAGAGCTTCTTCTTTTGGAAGAGTTTTTAGAACGAGTATAACTATAGTAGCTAATGAAAACAACTACGAATTCAACTTCAAAAAACATAAAAGCAGCTAGAATACTTATCTAAATTACGCAAATAAATCCGTACAGGGGGCAGGGGCCCTCTACCACCAGACAAAATCTAACTCCAAATCAAATCAACGCTTTCAAAACAACACTGTCTGCTTCATTAAAAGAGAAATAACTTGAACAGAGCAATCTGCGTCTTCAGAAATGTAGCACAGAATCTAAGCAAAATCTAGCCTAGCTCTCGGTTTCCCAAGTGTTTATATAACAAATGTACATAACAAGACTTGCAACAATTCTAGGATCATTGTCTTTCCTTATCGAAATCACATTAGGACTCTTTGAAGTGGCTGCGTAAAAAGGAAAAGGACATCTGGACTAAGACAGTCCTACTAGAAGTCTGCCTTCTTAAATGTGTTCCCACGTATCAAAACCATATCCAGAATTCGTTTCTTCCTTCATGGTGAGAAACGAACAATGTAGACATGACGTGGAATATGCCCATATGTGGTTTTTCTTGAGAGGCCACTTGGAACATACCCAAACATGAAGACAACTGCAGAATTTACGGTTAGCTACGGAATGTCTACATTCTGCAGCTAGTTCAGGTCAAAATGCATTACAATGGAAAAAATCACAAAACTTAGCAAGTCAGTCATGTTAATCATTCTAAAAGTAATTTTAACTAAATTCATTGATCAATTGGGTCTAGGATAGCAATGGACAAATGAAAATGAGGTAAAGTAAGATGAAAGAAAGCACAATCTTGAGGCTCAACATACCCCCACTGCTGACTTCTTGCATGTCCTCATGCAACTTATCCTATAAACTCAGAGGCTTCTGCAAGAACATCTAATCCTCTCCTTCTCCTTTGCCTGGAAGCTAAAGATCTTCTGGGTTTTCTGATGACAAGTTTAAACCTTAAGTTGATAAGTGCCCTGATTAGCTTCTTGTTCCTCTTTTTCAACTTTTCATTAGCCTTTTCCACTTTGTCTATATGTAGGGATAAGGTTGAGTTCATATCAGTTTTGAGCTTGACTTGTTCCTTCAAAATTTCATTCTCATTTTTTATGTGTCTATTAAGTATTTCCAGCTCATACCTATCCCTTCTTAACACATCTATTTCGGACAGTGGAGGACTAGGGGTTCTCTCTCTACTCTCTGAAGCTTTCCTTTCCAAATTTTCAACATAGTCATAGACTTCTTGCTGAGCAGGGTCAATTTCAGGGGTTCCTTCATTAAAATCCTCTTCAACATCTTCTTCAATAGATGTTTCCTCATCTTCTATATTTATCACCCCTGTTTGTTTAATTTGAGTTTTCCTTAGTTTCCCCTTTAGTCTATGGCTTCTTCTTGGCTGAGAAGATCCTTCTCCTTTCTCTGTGGAAGATTTCCTAATTACCTTCTCTTTCTTAAGTTGTCTCTTGATTTGAGTCAACTTCTCTAAAATGATTTCCTCACTGCTTTCCTGGACTGTTTTGTCAATTTCAATTTTTGAAGCTCTCCATTTTCTGCTTCTCCTTGTAGGCTGTTGTTCAGGTGAGGGTTCTTTTGGCTCTTCAAAATGATTTCTTATCAAGAAATTGTCCCATGTATAATTTTTTTTGGCTAAATGGTGTTCAATTAAAATCTTCACCAAGCCATGATGGTATAGAGTTGTCTCTAAAAATTGAACCCTTCTTTGAACACAGGAAGCCATCTTTTTCAAACTTTGAAGCAAGAAATAGGGTAGGTTTAAGTCTTCCCCCAGAAAATGCATTATCAGTCTAATGTGGTAAACATAAAATGTGCCATATCTACCCTCACATGTAATAAATTTTTGTAGAATAAGTAGTATGTTTCTCCATTTATTTTTCAATGCAGAACTTGGAATTCCTTTCTTAAACACAGTGACATCCATACCTGGTGATTTTAGAATTTGCTTCCAGGATTCATTATGGAATTCTCTGTTTTTGAACCATCTCTCTCCATTTCTAAGCAATCCTGTAGCTTTTGCAATGAAAACTTCAGTGACAGTGAATTTGACATCTCCCACTTCAACTTCAGTTCCTTGAAATGATCTTGCAAATGTTTTAGTGACTTCTTTGTGGAAGCTATTAAATTTCTCCAGAAATTGTAGCCATCCTATCTGTTGCAACATTTCTTTGCATTGAGGATAGCCTTATAGGTATTTTGTACCCACTGGTTCAGTTCTTACAATGAAACCCATAATTGCTTCTTCAATGTTCAGATTAATACTCTTTCTACCCACTGAAACAACAACTTTCACCTTCGAATTGAAATGGCTTCAGGTTCTTAATGACAATGGCTTCAAACTTCGGAATGATATACCTCTGGTTGATAGTGACAACAGCTTCAAACTTCGGACTGATATGCCTCTGGTTGACAGTGACAACAGCTTCAAACTTTGAGATGATATGCCTCTGGTTGACAATGAAACTTTGGACTGATATGCCTCTGGTTGACAGTGACAAATGGCTTCAAATTCCCACACTGCTATACCTCTGTCTCTCGGTGATAAATGGCTTCAAATTCCCACACTGCTATACCTCTGTCTCTTGGTAACAAATGGCTTCAAATTCTTCACTGATATACCTCTGTCTCTCGGTGACAAATGACTTCAAATTCTTCACTGCTATACCTCTGCGTTTACAGTGATAATGCTCAATATTTGCCCATGGTGATAGTGCTTTGATATCCAAACTGATATACCCTTTTTTCTCTGCTCTCGGTGACAAGGATATCTCTGTTTGCGGAATGAAGTGCCGGCTACAGAATGGAGTGATGGAAGTAGTTACGGAATGAGGTAATGGAGTGAGGTGGAGGAAACGAATTAATGATTGAAAAGACGGCAGAGATTTTTAAAACGGAAAAGAGAATCATCATTGAATGATTTGGTTGGGTGACGTGAAGAATTCAAATACTTCAGCCATTTTAACCGCTTAAATGATGTCGGGTATGGAATTTGAAATGAGAGATTTTAATCCAAAGTTTGTGGAGGGTTTATTGGTCATGATCAATAAAAATAATTAAAACAACCTTTTCGAACAATTCATAACTAAAACTATGCTAAACTTCATGAAATGCCATTATAATCTAAACTTGTTACCTCTGCTTTTCATTTGATTTTTGTAGTCTTTGTCTTATTTGTTCTCCTTTGGAAGAGTCTTCATAATCCTTCTTGATTCTTCTTATTTATGGATACACTGGATCTTTTTGTTGCAATTATAATGTTTGCTGATTGGTGTCTTCAGGATTTGTAGCTGCGGAATGACTGTCTGGCTGCGGAAAGTCTGATCAGCTGCAGAATGTCTGTTAAGCTGCAGAATGTACCTGTAGAGCATTTTAATCATGGAATGGAGTGTTTTTGGAATATAGGTGAAATGTTATATGGTATGAATGAAGATGGATGATGAGACATGATATGTATGAAGTGGATGATGAAATGGAATGGATTCAGTTTATGAAATGGAGTGGAAGAACATAAGAACTGCCCTGCAATCCATGACATTTGTTATTCATTTGCAGTAAGACATCAGACTTTAAATTTTGACATGAGAATGAGGTGGATGGAGTATGGAATGAGATGAATGAAATATGGAATGAAGTAGAGTATGAATGAATGAATGAAATGAAGTATGGATGGATAAGTGAATGGAATGAAATGAAATGAGATGGATCATAAGCACTATGGATCTGAACTTATGATTTTGTAATAGCTTCTTGTAAAAACAAAATGGAAAAGTTAGAGTGTCAGAGAGACTCTGATTTTCACCCTATCTTTTTTGTATAAACATGCCAATCAATGATTGGTTTTCATGTTTATACCTTTTTTTTTTTATTATTATTATTAATTTTTTTTTTTTACAGAGAAATGCTTCAGAAAATTTAATCAAGTTGATGAAGAAGAGAGATTCTTCTTCATTAACTTCACATCACTGCTTTCTTGGAAATTCTTGACAAATTCTTCTCTTGAGAGTGGTTTGTGATATAGCTTCAATCTATGACCATTCACAAGAAAAGTGACCTCTTCTTCATCTATAGTTTTTATTTTTACTGCCCCATTATCAAAAATTTCAACAATTTCATATGGCCCAAGCCAATGTGTCTGAAATTTACCTTGAAAATCCTTGAATTTTGAATCAAACAAGAGAGCCCAGTCACCTTCTTTGAATTTCTTCTATTTAATGTACTTGTCATGCCATCTAGCCCTTTGCTGTTGGACTAGACTTGTTTTCTGAACTGCATCTTGTCTAATCTCATCCAATTCATTAATCTGCTCTAGTCTATGCTTTTGTGCCTCCGTCAAATCAAGTCCTAACTGAACTGCCATTTTGAAAGTTTGAATCTGGAACTCTATGGGAAACAAAACTTGCTTTCCATAAACAAGCTCATAAGGGGTATGGCCTGTTGTGTTTCTCCATGTAGTTCTATAGGCCCACAAGGCTTCAGGAAGCCTATCTACCCAATCTCTTCTATGTAAATGAACAGTATTTGTTAGGATTCCTTCAATGACCTTATTAGTAGATTCCACTTGACCATTTGCTTGTGGATGATAGGGAGTAGATTTTCTATGCCTGATTTTGTACCTCTCCATCATTTTCTCCACTAGTCTTGATGTAAATTGAGCTCCTTGATCTGTAACAATTTCCCTTGGGACACCAAAACGAGTAAAAATATCCTCAAAAAGAAAAGTAACTACAGATGCTTCATTAGCAACAAGTAATGGCTTAGCTTCTACCCATTTAGTAACATAATCAATGCAAACTAATATATATTTCTTTTGTCTTGATGGAGGACTAATAGGTCCTACAAAATCCAAAGCCCATTTTTCAAAAGGTTCAATATGTACCTGAGGTTGTAATGGCATCTCACCCGAAGGAGAAGGTTTCCCTACCCTTTGGCAACTGTCACACCTTTTGACATACTCCTTAGCATCTTTAAACAAGGATGGCCAATAATATCCTAAATTAAGGATATTATAGGCTGTCCTCTTATCTGCAAAGTGTCCGCCACAAGGTTCATCATGACATGCCTTGAGAATCTCAAGCATCTCATCTTCACGAACACACCTTCTAATGATCAAATCTGGACCTGTCTTGTACAACTCATTAGCAACCCATGAATATTTTGCACTATCACAAATGATTTTTCTTTTATCCCTTGCATTCATAATTGAAGGAAATTTTCCTGTAACTAAATAATTAGCAATATCAGCAAACCATGGAGTTTGAGTAGAAATTGCAAAAAGATATTCATCAGGAAATTGATCTTCAACTAGAGTGTCATCTTTGATATTTTGGAGTCTAGATAGAAAATCAACGACTGTGTTTTGTCTTCCAGGCCTATCTAGAATAGTAATGTTGAATTCTTGTAAGAGCAATAACCATCTTATAACTCTGCCATTATTAATGGATTTATTCATTAAGTATCTAATTGCAGAATGATCAGTGTGAACAAAAGTTTCATAGCCTGTTATATAGTGTCTAAATTTGTTTATGGCATGAACAACAGCTAAAAACTCTTTTTCAATTACAGTATAGTTTAACTCTGCAGGAGTCAAATTTTTACTGGTATAATATATGGCATAGGGAATCAAGTCTTTCTGTCCCAATACTGCTCCTAGAGCTGTATCGGAAGCATCTGTCGAGATATGAAAAGGTAACTTCCAGTTAGGTCCCCTTAATATAGGTGCTTCAGAAATTTTGGTTTTCAGGGTTTCAAAAGCTAACTGGCAATCATAAGTCCATTTAAATTCACAATCTTTGGTGAGTAATTTGAAGAGTGGAGATGCTATTTTGGTGAAGTTTTCTATAAATCTCCGATAATACCCTGTAAATCCTAGGAAAATTATAACATCTCTTTGACAACTTGGAATGGATAAGTTAGATATGACTTCAACTTTAGACTCATAAAATCTAATCCCATCCCCTGAAATGTGGTGCCCTAAAACAATACCTTCAGTAAACATCATAAAACATTTTTCATGACTAAGTGAAAGGTTTTCTTCTTGACATCTTTTTAAAACTTTTTCCAAGTTGTCTAAAGCTTCTTCAAATGAGTTTCCATAAACTGTGAAATCATCCATGTACACCTCTACACAATCATGTATTAGATCTGAAAAAATTCCTAATACTTCCCTTTGGAATGTTGCAGGTGCATTGCATAATCCAAATGGCAATACTCGGTAAGCATAGGTACCCCAAGGACAGGTAAATGTGATTTTGTCTTGATCTTCAAGTGCTACTTGGATTTGATTGTAACCACTAAACCCATCTAGGAATGAAAAGTACTTTTTTCCAGCTAATGTATCTAATACTTGATCTATGAAAGGTAAGGGAAAATGGTCTTTAAGAGTAGCTTTATTCAGTTCTCGGTAGTCAACACACACCCTCCATTTTCCATTTTTCTTTGGCACAATTACCAGAGGAGAAACCCACTGACTATCTGAAATAGGATAGATGAAATTAACATTTCACAATTTTTGCAATTCCTCTTTAACAATTTCCCTAAGATTTGGATTCATCCGTCTTTGAGGTTGTCTGATTGGTTTACAATTTGCCTCTATATAGATGTGATGAGTACAAGTCTTGGGGCTTATCCCTTTCATGTCAGTGTATTCCCATGCATATGCAGAAGAATGTCTCTGTAATACTTTGACTAACTCTTCTTGTTGAGATTTTTCTAGGTTCTTGTTTATGTTCAAAGTTTTGCTGGGAAAATCTCACTTGTAGAGCTACCAAATTTGTCCATAGAATTAAGAGACATCTGCCTTGATGACAAAAACTCAATATTGGATCCCTCTTGAAATGATTCATGTTTGTGTTCTGGAGAGGATTCAAAGTTTTCTAGAGTATTCAGAATTTGATTATCTTCACTAATTTCTGAAATTGTGAAGAGAGGTTGTAAATCTTCCTCATCCTCTATCCATTGAGTGTCATCTAGATATGTAATTGTCCTAGCTGGAGGATATAAAGTGAACTTCTTAGTTGAACTACCATCAGAGATGTACATATCACCGGATCTACAACTAATAAAAGCATCAGCTGTAGCCAACCAAGGTCTTCCTAATATAACAAGATGGCCTCCTAGATTATTCTTAGGAGTTAGGATCATGAAATCCACAGGGTACTCCCAAGAATCTAGGGACACTGGAATGTCTTCTATTACCCCATCTGGTTTGATCACAGATCTGTCTGTTAATTGTAATAGTGTGGGTGTAAAGAGAAGATTAGGAAGTTTCAGTTTATCCATGATTTGTCTACTCATGATATTGATTGCTGCTCCTAAATCAATGAGTGTGTTCTGGATTTCAATTCCATTGATGTGAATTTTGACAACTGGATTTCCTGGGTCAAGATACTTTGGAATAGCAATCTTGCCCATCATAATGTCCGCTATTTGTCCTACCAGTTGAATTTTCTTTGTTTCTCTTATTCTTTTTCTTGTTGTCTTCATACTCAACTCCTTTATTGTTTTGGCTAAAATTGGGATTTCCTTGATGGCTTGCAATAATGGAATTTTAATGCAAACATTTCTCAGCTCATCTAGGAAATCATAATTAGGCACCATGATTTTTTTATCTACACCTCTATCAATTTGTAATCTTTCCGGAAAGGGAGGTATAGAAGTAGATGTGGATGGTTGCTCTAATACAGGAGTTGGATTTATTGGATCTTTTTGTTTTAATTTTTCAGTGTTTGGGTCTTGAAAGGATGTGTCTTCCTCAAGACTTTTATTCACTCGTAGAGAGTCTTCCTCAGAATGATCTTGTTCTTGTATGATCACAGAAGGTTTCCTCTTTTCAAGTATCTTTCCAGACCTAAGTTGAACATCACTAAGGTCTAGAGGAGTAATTAAATATGTTGGAAACTGTTGGCCTTCTATCATGTATGTATTCTGAGGGTTCTTATTGTTGGGGTTTGGTATGGGTTGAGCGGGCAATTGATTTTATTTTTGAGGGAATGGTAATGAAAGTGGTTGATTTTGAGTGGTTGGTTCTGATGATGTTGTTGAGGATTTTGTTGAATATTTTGAGGAAAATTTTGTTGAGGATTTTCAGGATAAAAATGTGGATATGGTGAATAGGATGGTGGATACTGATAGTATGGGGAGTATCTTCCATAGGGACTTTGTGTTCCTTGTGCCCAAGATTGAGATTGATTTTGAAATTGGGGCCAAGGTTGCTGCCAAGAATTCCAAGGTGGAGGTTGATTATACATTTGATCATGGAATCCTTGTGTCTGAGGTCCTTGCCAATGTCTTCTAGATACAAAATTAAGAGACTCTATGGAATCTGTAGGAGTTTCCTTCTGAAAGACAGCCTTGAGACCAGGAAGAGAAGGAAAATTCTTGGTTTCATGTTTTTCATAACAAATGACACAGGTTTCTACAACTTTTACATCCAAAGGACACTCTCTCAAGGCATGTTTCTTTCTACATTTGGGACAAAAGATTGCCAAGGCATCAGATTCAGCCTTTTGCTTGTTTTGTATCTTAAGGGTTTCTATTTGTTCACTAAGACTCCCTAAGATGTCAGATTTAAAATCATCAAGCATGTGTCCTATTTCTGATCTACTTACTGTCCCAGAAGCAGACTTACTTACCCTTGCAAGAGCGGGATCTCTTGGACCTTTGAAAGTTTTAGATTTCCCTCTTGAAAGGTTGATACATAACTCAGATATTTCAAGTAATGTGAGTTGTGATATATCCTCTTTTCCCATCATGTTAAGGATATCCAACCATTCATCCCTAATTGTTTTCAACAAAAGAGCTTTTAAAGTGTCTTGATCTAGGTTTTCCATTTTTGCCCTTTTTATGTTGTAATTAAATCTCTCCAACAAATCTTCCAAATTTTCATCTTCTTTTTGTAACATCTTGAAAACTTCTTCCTTATGATTAACCGGCATACAATAATCCAAATACCTCTCTAGAAATGCTTGTTTCATGTCTTCCCATGTTCTAATAGAACTGCTGATCAGACTCATAAACCACTTCAATGCTGCTCCTTTCAAAGTTGAAGGGAATAATTTCAGTTTTTGAGCATCTTGTAAGTAGTCATAAGTTCTACACAACACTTCAAATTCGAATAAGAAAGTTTCAGGATCTTCAGTTTTAAGTCCATAGAAGTTTGGAAGGACAAAGGGTGAAATGTTTTTCATGGTTGTATTGGTTTCTTCATCAATTATAGGGAACCCAAAAGAGCTTCCTATTCTACCTCTTCCTCCATTTGCACCTCTACCTCCTTCTCCTCTACCTCCTTCTCCTCTACCTCTACCTCTACCTCTAAATAGTGTGTTTTCTCCATTAAAAACTCCTCCTCCTCCTTCTTCTGCCATGGTTGACTCTCCTGTGGAAGTGGAAAGGTTTGTGTCCCTAACAGGAGTTTTTAGATCTTCTTCTATGGCAGGTTTAGTGGATGAAGTGGAAGGTTTCTCTAATGGAATAGTTGACCTTATATCTTCTAGAAGTTCAGGATCAGAAGAGGATGGAAGATGGGTTTGAGTTGAAGGTGTACTAGCTCTGGATCTAGATGAATAAAGTGGTGTTCTAGAAATCAAACTTCTGCCTCTGCTGCTTATAAATCTTCCCCTTGAATCTCTCTCCCTACGCATAAAATTGTTTTTGGATGCTAAGAAACAAAGGTTACCTAGTTTTCACTTCCCCGGCAACGGCGCCAAAATGTTCGGTCTCAATCTAGTCTCCTAAACTGAGCTCATTTAATTGTCAACCAGGGTTGGTAAACTGCTGAAGTGAAGTGTACTGTATGTACCTAGGTGTTTGTTTCTTAATGCGTTGTGTGTAGTGTTTTGTGATTTTTTTGGTCTTTTGTGATGATTTATGATGTTTTTGATCTTTTGGTGGCTTTATGTTCACAAGGAAAATGACTAGAAAGCTAATGGAAGGAAGCTAATGATTAAGAAAAACAGAGTGAAGCCTAATTGGTTGATGTCAAATGGTAAATGCAAATGCAATACTAAAAACATAATCAAATCTAAACTATGACTAAGCAAAAACAAAGCTTGATAATGAATTTTAAGCAAATGATTCAAAACACAAACTCAACTTGTCAAATTCTTTCATCAAAGGCATTTTGAGAGAGAGCTTGAGATATGGTCAACTAAGTGTGCAAATCCTCCTAACTAAACAGTTAAACAACTAACTTATAATGATGCAACATTTTATCCTTGATTAGAGATTTATTGAAGCATATTTGGAGTAAAACATTGATACCATCATAAGGTCTTCTACTCTAAGACTAGTTCCTAACTCTATTCTGCAACTTAGTTTGATGACACTACACTTCACTCAAAGGTTATAGATTTTTAAAATAGTCTTTTGAGGAAATGTTTGTTTGTGAAATGATAAGGAAGTTGCAGAAGTACTTCAGGCCTTAAAATGATATTGTCTTCTGTTCATATGGTTAGGAATCAACTATGGATTTTAGAACAAGAAGAGGTTTGTAAATAATGAAGGTTGTTTTATTAAGTTTAACAACTGAAGTAATCTAATATGCAGTGAATGACAACTGAATATGGAGTGCCAATGCAATGAGTTAAGCTAAAACTGAACTTAAAATGTCACTAGCCTAAAACAGTGTTGAACTACAAGTCATTATCAAACTTAAAACAAAATAACTGAGCATGAGTTAAGTGCAATTAAACTCCGGAGTATCCTAACTAGGCTATCATGCATTATTCTATGGAATTATACAGTCTTTTTTTCCATCATGATTGGTATTTTGGAAGAGTTTCTTAGAACAATCCTAACTGTATAATTCAGTGCAAATGCAAACATAAAGACTGAAAGAAATGAAAAACTAAGATATCATAGCTATCTCCTACCCATCATTATGATATTTTGGAAAAGCATTTTAAGAGCAAGAACAGTTATTGTACTAAGTAAAAACACACAACTGAAGCATTCAAGATCACAATCATGCTTAAGACATTATAAGGATTTTTTGGAAGAGTTTCTTCTTTTGGAAGAGTGCTTAGCATAAATATAACTGTGATGGTGAACAAAAGAGATTACAATTAAATCCTACAACACTATAGCCATTTTCCATTCATCATTATAATCTTTTGGAAGAGCTTCTTCTTTTGGAAGAGTTTTTAGAACGAGTATAACTATAGTAGCTAATGAAAACAACTACAAATTCAACTTCAAAAACGTAAAGGCAGCTAGAATACTTATCTAAATTACGCAAATAAATCCGTGCAAGAGGCAGGGGCCCTCTACCACCTGACAGAATCTAACTCCAAATCAAATCAACGCTTTCAAAACAACATTGTCTGCTTCATTAAAGATGAAATAACTTGAACAGAGCACTCTGCGTCTTCAGAAATGTAGCACAGAATCTAAGCAAAATCTAGAACAAAATCTAGCCTAGCTCTCGGTTTCCCAAGTGTTTATATAACAAATGTACATAACAAGACTTGCAACAATTTCAGGATTATTGTCTTTCCTTATCGAAATCACATTAGGACTCTTGAAGTGGCTGCGTAAAAAGGAAAAGGACATATGGACTAAGACAGTCCTACTAGAAGTCTGCCTTCTTAAATGTGTTCCCACGTATCAAAACCATATCCAGAATTCGTTTCTTCCTTCATGGTGAGCAACGAACAATGTAGACATGATGTGGAATATGCCCATATGCGGTTTTTCTTGAGAGGCCACCTGGAACATACCCAAACGTGAAGACAGCTGCAGAATTTCCGGTTAGCTACGGAATGTCTGCATTCTGCAGCTAGTTTCGGTCAAAATGCATTACAATGGAAAAAATCACAAAACTTAGCAAGTCAGTCATGTTAATCATTCTAAAAGTAATTTTAACTAAATTCATTGATCAATTGGGTCTAGGATAGCAATGGACAAAGGAAAATGAGGTAAAGTAAGATGAAAGAAAGCACAATCTTGAGGCTCAACACCCCCCTCCTCCTTGATTTTACCCAAGACTATCAATGATGTACCATGACCTCCCAATGCTCCCACTCCTCCTAGATCTATGAGTGGTGCAACATGTTGTGATACATTTCTCAGCAGCTCCTAATCAGGTGGCCTCCTAGGTGGTTTGCCACAAAACAATAATGTCTCATGGGCCAAAGTCATGTGAATAATATATGGGACTTTAGGTCCTTACTTCCACTGCACAAATCCATCTATGTTTTCTCTGTGGAAGTTGCTTGTGAGGTAGTGGATGCCCCTAATCATCTGATTTTTGCCTCTTTTTCTATCCACTGATTCCATCTACAAAGTCTCCTAATCTATAGTGACCTTCCTCAAAGTAATCAACCACTGCACACCTAATATCATATTGGTGTCAGGTATGTCAACCACAAAGAAGTGATCAGTCAATGTATATGTCCCCCATGGTGACAGATAAAGATGGAACATAATGCATGCACTGCATAGTTCTAGCTTCTGGGACAAAAATAGAAAATCCCTCAAAATATTCAGTGGGTATTGCCCTCCTCTGTACTACTTGGGAATCAATAAATTTGTGGGTAGCCTCACTATCAATCAAAACTGAAACCCTATGATCTAAGATGGAACCTCGAACCCTCAAGGTCAAGTATGTAATATTCCAAAATTTGCAAGTAGCAAATTGGAATATTAATTTTTTCTTATGTCATCTAGGAGATGAATAAAATGGGTAAAATGCCCATGAGTAGGAATAAAATCCCTCATAGTGTGAAAGGGATCAATGGAGCAGCTTAATTTTGCACCTTCCAGTGTGAAAAGGGGAAAATGCATGAGGAGAAGGTCAAGTTTGACCAAGTCAATAGCGTTTCCTAAGAGGTGTAGCTTGCATGAGAAGACAACACAGTTTGAGAGGGAGGAATATTATTTGTGGAAGAAACCCTAATGTGTGGGGTCTAGGGAAAAGATACATTCACTTGTATAAAAGGAGGAAGAGGCAACCATAGAGAGAAATCTTTGAGCATTTGATCATTTGTCTGATTAGACTATTTGGAGTCTTCGGCTGTTCAGCTGAGTTGCAGTGCTGCTTAGCACGAGGGATTCCTACATAGGATTTCCTCTCCTTCTTGAGAGGCCTCTTGAAGGATTTCATTTCATTTTCTCCACATCTAGGCTCAAGGCCTAAGCCACTTATTCAGTCACTGCATTATTTCTGCTGAAGTATAACGTAGTGTTACTGGGTGTTGCAGTGGAGGGTTCTACAACACCATTCCTTGTCTCATCTTTCACAGGAGGGAGATTCTATTCCTCAGGAATATTATTAAGGAAGGTTTACAAAGATTATTTTCATATCTTGGCATCAAGGCCAAGCATATCCTATCATAGACAGCGTAGTCCAATCTCCATACTATGTTATTTCAGTGCATACTTGCAGTGAGGAGTTGCAGCAACTTGTTGGAGGGCAAGATCTTCAGTGCCGAGATCAGCCTTGCATTGAGAGATCCATTGGAGGAGGTTCATTTCATATTGAGTATCATCTTCAGCCATCTCTATGTATTTCCATTATTTAGTTGTAGTTTCTGCTCAGCAACTCCGGCATTTCTGCAGATTTGTCATTTGTACATGTATTGCAGCCAATCCTTCTAAGGATTGTGTATTATTGTTGTATTAGGTTTTTAGGGGTTGAGAGCTTTCTACCCCTGATTTATTGAGCTGATATTTTCATATCATTACATTTTCATTTTGTATGTTGCAGTGTCTCCATATAAACTGCACAGTCATAGCTAGGGCATATTTATGTAGCAGTGTTTTGACACATTTGATGCACATGTCTTATTGAGGCTTTCATTACCTAGCTTGAGTGAGTGATTCCTCAAATAATTGTACTCTCTTGCTGCTATATTATACATTGATCAGATATTTTCATATTCATGTGTCATGGCTCATTAAAATAACGTGGTGTATTCAATCCTTGTTCAAGTATTGTTGCAGTCCCCTTATCGGGCACTTTTTGAGGAAATCTAAGTGTGGGAGATCTGTTTAACCCACTTAGAAGGATTTCTTTGGGGCCTCCTCTTGGATTTAGCACTTAGAAATATTTTTCTAAGGGATCTAGGTATTGGTTTCAAATCCTATAGTAGCCATTACTGGAAAATGTGTTTTCCAGTCATGCCTTGCTAAATGTTCCAAATTTGGGATATTACAGTGGTATCAAAGATGCTTTCTTGGCTCAGGCTGTGAGTCTAAGCCCAAAAATATCAGAGGATTGAAGAGGATGGGTTTTATCTCATAATATTTCAGATCTATGAAGAACCTCCCCAAGGAGGATAAGTAGAAAGAAGAGGAAGAACCTTGCACTTCCTATTCTCATCAAGGAGACAAAGAAATAAGCAGGAAAAATACTCCATATTTTGGAGAAGGAAAAGGGGATAAGCTTACAAATATTCTTCCTAAATCTGTACATATCATTCATGAAGACTTTAATAAGATCAGGAGGGAGATTTATGGAGAAGATTTTGAATCTAAAGCAAACTCTAGATTGTCACATGAGGAGTGTGAGCAAGCAACTACACACCCTAACACACAGCGTAGTCACATGCCCAGGATTGCCGAAAAAGAGATGGAAAGAGAAGAAGAGGCTGCTAGGAGGGAAACCCTTAGTTATTTCTTGAAAGAGTATGAGTTTTGAACTTAGAAATTCTGAGATCATCTCAGTTTTTCAGAGTTTTGCAAGATGAAGGTGAAGGAAAGAGAGCAACAAGATAGATTTCATCTATCTCCCTTTGAAGGTTCACCTGTATGTTCAGCCAAAGCTTGGGTGGAGGAGTTAGAGACCTTTTTGTAGTAGCACCACATTCTTGAAGATGAAGCCATCAAATTTGCAGTGCTGCATTTGAGAGGTAAGGCTTATGCCTGGTGGATCTTTGAATCTTTTTCTTTGAGAAATGTAAACATTGCATCCTATGCTAGTTTCACTAAGGAATTAGTGAAAAGATTTGATGTAAGGACTCATGAGACACACATGGTAGAGGTAAACAAGAAAAATCAAGAAAAACCCTTGCATGAAAACTTACACCATATTTTTCCGGAGGAGAAAACTACATCTCACACCTTTGATCAAAGGAGCATGGAAATCTCTTTTTCAAAAGGGATCCAATCATTGGGAGGTTTCCCACTAATGTTGCAGAGATTGAGGGTAATGGAATTTTTAGATCTGGAGTTGATCTAGCACCTCATGCAGAGGAAGGAGGAGCTCTTGCTCCAAGCAAAGGGATTCTTGCATCTTTGCAAGGGATTCCCCAGGATCTCATGTGTGGAGATCAATGTACAACTCATGTTTTACATGTGCCATTGTTGATGAGGTTTGGAACCATGGAGCCACAAGGAGGATATAAGGAGAAGACCCAACATCATGAGATGAGAATTAATCATCCCTATTCATTTCTGGAGGCTGATGCACCTAAGAAGGTGATTGGATTATGCAGTGGAAGCATGGAGATTTATCTCCATTCATCTATTAAGTCATCTCTTGATGATGATTTCTCACTTCATGGAGACATTTTGCCGGGGATACCACTAGATCAGCAGAGGAGAATGGATGCTTCATTATTTGAGGCACCACTCAGTGATTTCAGAGGAGTGGAAACCTTGGGAGAGCTTGATAAAATGCTGGGAGTCTTGAGTAAACTCAAGGAGAGAGGGAGCATTCCCTCAACATAATTTTTACCCACTTCCATTTCAGATTCTTCGTTGTGGTAGAAGTAGCAGGGGAAGGAAAAAAACCTTCTAGCTTGCATCTTTGGCATATGAGATTTCAAAGAGGAGGATGACCATATGATAGATGCTCTTCATGAGAGATCATCAGCGCTGTCACTATGGAGGATAGATCCATATTGGAACTCCCAACTGTTGGTGGAGTGTTCCAAGGATCTTTCCACTTGGATGATATTGGATGACCATTTGCATGAGGAGGGATATTTAGTCAAATATGGGGTCATATTTTATCATGGTAGGATCTTCTTTCATAGAGTTTCCAAGCTCAAGGAGAATTTGCTACAAGCAGCACATAAGGATTTCCTTTTCAGCCACACACATTCTATGAGAGCATAATGCACCATCATGGAGTGGTATTTTTGGATGGGCTTTGCGGAAGAGATATATCAGCATATGAGGAGATGCATGGACCAGATGGAGATAGAGGAGAGACATAAATCTTTGCAGGAGTTAGCACAACCACCTCTTTTCTCTTTGATGAGGAGAGGAGACTCATCTATGAGCCACTCCATTTGTATGAACATAACATATGGTAAGGGTGATGATTGTTTGCATGATTATTTATATGCTATATTTCCCTTAACCATATATGTGGAGGATGTTGCTCCAAGGAGGAGCATTCTTTCTTTTGAGCTTCATGGTCTAGTTAAGGCCATGGGCATGATTGATGGCCATTTACTAGGAGGGCTTGGGGAAGAGGATTATTATGGAGGACATGATCATTTTACACCTTACATCATTCACTTCCTCCATATTTATGAGGATATTGGAGCAGTAGGAAAGTGGTTTAAAAGCCACTCATTTTATCAGTCTCTATTGCAGTTGAGGGTCAAGTTGCGATGGCTACACTTGAGGGACCATTGTCCTTCTCATTTGTTGCATATGGAAGCAAGCATGATTCTCATTTTTTCTCCCTATGGTTCTATTGCTGTTGTCTTTATGAGGAGCATGCTTGGGAGAGAGACACATTGTGTGGTTGTGTCCTTTGAGGGAGAAATTCCTCACACTTCTTGCACTACATGCTGTAAGGGGAACATGGGAAACAATATGGCTACCTTAACAACACACTTGTCACTTTATGAGGTGAGCCATATGATGGAGGAGATGTCATATGATGATGACTTCCAACTCATCATGTATGGGGATATTGGGGCCAACTTGATTTACAGTGTTGGGGGAGAGATCTTTAGAGATCTAGTCCTCATCTTGCCACTTAAGGGAAATCGTATTGTAGCCCAGGATCAATAGACACTCTAAACTTACCTTAAGTGGAGAGATGGACAACGTAGGGTAGGCTACATTGTCTACCATGTGAAGAATTTCAGCCCACCTACTTTTCCAGAGCCAAAAGTGTAGGAGAGTTTTCAGGAGTTGCCTAGTTGGAAGGTGACTCATTTTTCATGGTTCATAGCTTGGGGATGGAGGATCCATATGGGAGAGAGATTTCCCATCATATTTCAGATCCCATTCCTCAAGGGAACCTCTAGACATCACTTTGTTATCCTCTTGAGTACTTCACTTTTACATGATGATGGCTTGACAGCTAAATTGCATGTTGAGGAGGAACAATGTGGAGACCTAATTGATGAGATAGCATCACTTTCCTTAGAGGAGATCATCATACGGGGATGCTACAGGGAGAGGAGAAGAGAAATCAATCTATCCTTGCACTTGCTTGAGTACAAGCAATCTTTGAGAGGGGAGGACTATAATATTCCAAAATTTGCAAGTAGAAAATTGGAATATTAATTTTTGCTTATGTCATCTAGAAGATGAATAAAATGGGTAAAAGGCCCATGAGTAGGAATAAAATCCCTCATAGTGTGAAAGGGATCATTGGAGCAGCTTAATTTTTCACCTTCCAGTGTGAAAAGGGACAAATGCATGAGGACAAGGTCAAGTTTGACCAAGTCAACAACACTTCCTAAGAGGTGTAGCTTGCATGAGAAGACAACGTAGTTTGAGAGGGAGGAATATTATTTGTGGAAGAAACCCTAATGTGTGGGGTCTAGGGCAAAGAGACATTCACTTGTATAAAAGGAGGAAGAGGCCGCCATAAAGAGATATATTTGAGCACTTGATCATTTGTTTGATTAACTGTTTGCAGTCTCCGTCTGTTCAGCTGAGTTGCAGTGCTGCTTAGCATGCGGGATTCCTGCTTATGATTTCCTCTCCTTATTGAGAGGCCTCTTGAAGGATTTCACTTCATTTTCTCCATATCTAGGCTCAAGGACTAAACCACTTATTCAGTCACTGCATTATTTCTGCTGAAGTATAACGTAGTGTTGCTGGGTGTTGTAGTGGAGGGTTCCACAACACCATTCCTTGTCTCATCTTTCACAGGAGGGAGCTTCTATTCCTCGGGAAGATTAGTAAGGAAGGTTTACAGATCTTATTTTCATATATTGGCATCAAGGCCAAGCATCTCCTATCATAGACAACGTAGTACAGTCTCCATACTATGTTATTTCAGTGCATACTTGTAGTGAGGGGTTGCAATAGCTTCTTGGAGGGAACGATCTTTAGTGCCAGGATCAACCTTGAATTGAGAGATCCATTGGAGGAGGTTAATTTCATATTGAGCATCATCTTCAACCATCTCCATGTATTTATAGTATTGAGTTGCATCTGCTTCCCAACAACTCTGTCATTTCTGCAAATTTTCCATTTGTACATGTATTGCAACCAATCCTTCTAAGGATTGTGCATTATTGTTGTATTAGTGTTTTCAAGGGTTGAGAGCTTGCTCACCCTCATTTATTGAGCTGATATTGTCATATCATTACATTTTAATTTTTTATGTTGCAGTGTCTCCATATAAACTGCGCATTCATAACAAGGGCATATTTATGTAGTAGTGTTTTGACACATTTGATGTACATGTCTTATTGAGGCTTTCATTGCCTAGTTGAGTGAGTGATTCCTCAAAGCATTGTACTCTCTTGCTGCTATATTATAAATTGATCAACTATTTACATCTTCATGTGTCATGGCTCATTAAAACAACACTATGTATTCAATCCTTGTTCAAGTATTGTTGCAGTCCACTTATCAGGCACTTTTTGAGGACATTTAAGTGTGGGAGATCTGTTTAACCCACTTAGAAGGATTTATTTGGAGCCTCCTCTTGGATTCAACACTTAGACATATTTTTATAAGGGATCAAGGTCTTGGTTTCAAATCCTATAGCATCCATTACTGGAAAATGCATTTTCCAGTCATGCCTTGCTAGATATTCTAGATTTGGGATATTACAAAGTACTTGGGTACTCATCTCAATGATGCAAGGGCCCCTAAAATTGGAGAAAATGCTCCATTCCCACCTCCTGGTGGTGATGGATCCTCTCCTACTATCCCAACACTGTGACCTCCTTCTGGTTCTTCTTCCTCTTCCTCCTCATCATCTCAGAAGGCCTCTATATAGTGTTCCTTTCCTACTGCACATCTATGTTCGGGTGCCCATGATTCTTGGCATGTGAAGAAAATATTCCTTCTCCTCAAATATCTTTGGAAATCATCACTAAGAGGTACTTTTTTTTGTCTCTCTTTTGAAAAAGAAGCCTTCCCTTATTTTCCCTTTGATGGAAAATTTGGCTTTTGCTAAAATGTTGCCTTTGCTTTTGGCAAGGCATATTGTAGATCTCTAGCCATTTCAATGGCATCTTGAAGGGTAGTGGGCTTGGTAGATTTAACCAAGCCATGAAGAGGTTCTACTAGCCCATTAATAAAAATATAGACCCTCCTTGCTGTAGATAAATCAACAACCATAACAGAAAGTTTTAGAAATTCAGAAATATAAGTTTCTGGATTACCTGATTGTTTGAGCTTTTCTAGCCCCATGAAAGGTGCCTCTGGAGCTCCTCAATCAAACCTCTCCACCAACCTCCTTTTGAACTCTGAATATGCAGTCACATTGGCATGACCCAATGTAGAAATACCATGAAACCACCAATCATGTGCCTCACCCTCAAGGTGCAACGCTGCTATTTTTATGGCCTCCATCTTTGGTACTTGGTTCAGTTGGAAGTAGATGTCTATCTTGTCTACCAATGATTTGGAAATGCATTTAGATGACCCATAAAAGTTTGGTAACAAAATTTTTCCCATATTTCAGTGTAGATCATGATTCTATATGAATCCTCCACCTCTATTGTGATGTCGGGGTCTCCTATTGTCCTTCATCAGAAAAAATTCTGGAAAACTCAAATGATCCTTGAATCTCTCAGATTGAGACTCATACTCCATGAAATAGTCTTCAAGAGTTTCTTGTTCTTGAAACCCTCAATTTCCCACTTCTAAAAATGTAGGAATTATAGAGCGTTGGGAAGCTTGTTGCTTCACTAGTTGATCACTCCAGTGATGAGAAATGTCGTAGCCTTCAACATGTAGAAACACTTTAGGGGGTTATTTGTGTCTATCCATACTCATCTCCTTTATTTCTCTTGCAATGTATTGCATAGTTCAAAGAAGAAGCTTAGGAAACTCCTTCTCCTCATCTCCTCCTGATAAAGCAGTTTTACCCTTGTCTTCTCTATCATCTGTATAATCATACTTTCAGTTTCTTCTGAGATAACTCTTCTCTCTATCTGTGAGAGGATATCCTTCTTCTGATGACGTATTGGCTTAAGATGTATAGGTTGAGCCAATATTATGATGTGATACCATTGTAATATTCCCAAATGGAGAAAGCAGCAATATAGCTCACAATAATGGAAATATTAGAAATTGTTAAAACATTACATGAGTCAAATGATATATTAGGTATAATATAAAAAAATAAGTACGATATTTTGGGAATAAGCCCCTCAAGATAGGAAAAAGAAGCCTCCAATGTCCAAAAGCACCCAAATCATGGAATACACTGCTACAAAAAATACTGAAGCAAGAACAATGCATTTTTAATGAACAATACCGTAACTGGAAAACATATATAAATGGATCTGATAATTTAATTCTCATACAAGGCCAAAAATGGAGATCTATGCTTCCATACACATTTCCAATATAACACCGAAAGGGTTTTAGGAAATATAAAAAATATTGGAATGTCGAAATGTAGCCCTAGGGATGAATAACTCTGTAACTGGGCACTTGAAGGAGGTGGCTGAATTTGATATGGATCTGAAAGGAACTCCTCCAATGGACTCTTCAAGTCTAGGGATGATCCCTCCACTGAAAAGAAAACACTCCAAATGGAGCACTGAACTTACCCCTGCAACAACTCTAAAAAATAACGTAGTTATGGACTGAAACTGCATTGTAGGTGATGGTGGTTGCTTGGCCTGGTGCCAAATAATAATATTATGCCCAAGGAGAATCCTTGCTGATCTCCCAATGGAAATGCTACCTCTCCACTGAAACAAAAGCTCAGAAAATGGCTCTATAAACCCTCCAGCACTTCTTCCCTCCAACACAACACAACCTCAACAAGAAATGCACTGTCTAATAAGACTAAAGATTTGGCCTAATGCCAAAATGTGGAAATGTAGCTCAATCACCTCTCTTGAGTGTGCACTTGAAGTCCCCCGAGGACGAAGGTGGGATTCCCGCTCAGGAACACCCTGTGCTAAACAACACTGCAATCTTAGCTAAACAACCCAAGAAAGCAAAAAATCATACAGACCATATCAAAATAATAATCTAAAACATATCCCCTATGGCTACCATCCCCTTCCTTATATAATTGGTGAGCTTCATCACCCTTGGCCCCACTCATTAAACTTCCATGGATGGAGTCCCCCTCCAAAACTGTGTTGTCCCATAATGAATGCCACTCCTACATGAAAACGTTGTTGATTTGGTCAAAGTTAACCCAGTCTATGTGCTTTAGCCCCTTTTCACACATAAGGGTTCTTTATCATGCCACTAAAGTGGTCTTCTTTCACATTAGCAGTGATTTTATTCCTATTAAGGAGATTTATGGGTCCCCATACCCTCTTATTCAAAAAATTAAGAAGCAAAAGAAAAATTTAATATTCCAACTAGCTCATGGATAATTGGGAATATTACATATACTATCCTCGTAAGCGTTAAGAATTATTGCATGTGTTTTCTCTAAGTGTTTTGCTCCCATTTGCAAGAAAATCGAAGTGTCGTATTTTTGAATGCTAAGTGTCACACAATGTACATAAGTTGGTTTTGGTGGTTTCAAGTGGTTATCTTTGTGTAAATGACTTGATCTTACCATGTAAACATCTGTTGCACTCATTTCCAAATTTTTAAGCAATGTCGCACAACTGTCGTCACGGTCATCACAAAGTGTATCTTTGGTGTCACACTTGTCGTAAGTTGTTGCAAAGTTTTCACACTGAGGGAAGTATGTTTCTCATGTGTTCTGGATTATCTATGTTATGTCATCAAGTATTCGAAGTGTGTGATCACAATCAATTCTTATCACTATTCACATAAGCTTCATCGATCCCACACTTAGCTAAATTTGGAAAACTCCCTGAACAAGAAACTTAGACTCATCCAACCCTCCTGAACTACACATTACACAGTCTCAGCCCTCAAGTAGCAAACCTACATCTTGACGCTACGCAATGTGCAGTTATTGTCTTCGGGGACTACACTTTGAAGTCTCAGTGCTCAAGCCTGGCACGTGAGATCCAAAATGACACAATCCTTCCATTCATCCCTCTTAAAAAACACATTGCACAGTCTCAACCCTCAAGCAACAACCCTACCTCTTGACAGTATGCAATGCGCAGTTCCTGCCTCCCAAGACTTCACACTACGTAGTCTCACTGCTTAATATTGGAGCCTCAGCTCTAAAACCACGCAATCCTGCCCTAAAACCAGGATTGAACTGCAGATTACATAGTCTCAGACCTTAAGACCATCCCTTGAACTCCTAAACTACATAATTAATCATTCACCTGACCTCCTTGTCCTCCTAAAACCACGTAGTAGGCAACTTTAGTCATCAAGCCCTCTACTTGGCTCCTTGAGCTCCCCAGCTGTGCTATCATCATTCCTATTCTAGACTAAACTATGAATTACATAGTTCAAGGCTCAAGCCTCACTCCTAACAGCTTGAGATGCACAATTTCACAGTCACTGAGCATCTCCCTCAACCCTCCACCTAGTTCCATCCCAGTCAGTGGATCATCATGCAACATCTTATACTAGGGGTTTATCATACTGATGTTGTCTTGTCATGAGTGAATTGCATATGTAGGCACTATATCACATCATGAAAAGATGATTAAGAAGGAGAAGGATAAAGGGAACATGCTAGAAGACACCTATGTAGCTGAATATGCAAGTTGATCAATTAGGAGAAAGCAAAGGGACACCAATTTGTGACTTTTCGTACCATACAACACCCCCCCCCCCCCCATTTATTGTTAAAATAAATAGGGACCCTTTAAAAATAATAATAGAAATTTATAAGCATTATTACATTTAAGCATAAGTCTTAAAATTTTAGGAATAAAGGCTTCTCCTTTCCGCTTTGATTTCAAATTACTTACCGCAAATTGCATAAATTACAAACCAAAAAAGTTAAAACACTATAAGATTTGTGAAATGTGATATGCGCTTCAAATTTTTTATAAAATCCCCATTGAAAAGCTTAAAATTCCCTTTAAAAGAGAAATCACATTGCACCTTATTTAAAGAATAAACTTATAACATTTCAGAAATATGTGATGAGACAGACCTTAAAGCACAATAAAACAATAATGAAGCATTCATAAAATCTGACAAAGCGCAAACACTATCTGTACCTTTAGCGCACTTCTCATTTCAAAAAGTTTAACCAAATCAAAAGTTATGTTCACTGCAAGAAAATCCAATGTGCAATTTGCGCATATCGCATTTCGCATCTCAAAAACGGTAGAAACATATAATATCGTTATTGGCTAAAAACTGGGATCTGAGATATTCATTTTTTTCAAGAAAATCAATCAGTTATGAGATCTAATGATTAAGATCACTAGATTAGAAATATTGTGTAAGGTATGAGGTTGATTTGATAAATAATTAAAGGGTTATTAAAAGTCATTCAATGGGTACAAGGCTCAAGAATTTGATATCTAACTTCAAGCGTGTTAAAAATTTAAATCATTGGATTGTGATTTACTTTCATTCTCTGTATTTTTTTCTCTTCATATCATATTTTCATTTACTCATTTTTTGCTTGAATTCAGGAAACCGTCTAAGGAAACGATATCAAAAGGAATGTCAAATAATGGCAAGGCAGTTTCCCAAGCATCCGCTGAAGAATCCACGGACATGCCTCCATTGTTCTCAGATACAATGTGCAACAAATATTGTGGTAGTTCTTCATGGGAGACCATGCACAATATATTCTAGGGAGAACAACTGAGAGAATTGCAGAAGACGGTAATAGTAGATGAAGCAGTTTCATTAGACCCGTCTTATTTTGAAGTTGCATGTTCATTTCTACACTAAGTGGCGGCAAGGCTGAAAATTTTACCATACATTGAAATGATAAAATGGGTTATTGATAACCTTAACATAACAGATAGAACATTAAAAAATTCTAATCTTGAGACCATTTTTTCATTTGCCGCAGATGACTTATGGAAAATGTATCATTTACCTCCACCTCAGAAGATTTATGATAAAAAATTCCTACAAAGCTATACCAAAAATCATACAGACCTCATGAAAGTGATAAAGGGATGGAAAGAAGACCAAGGCAATTTGAAGCACGATAAATTTGATATGTACCTGATAACACAACTACCTCCCTCTATTGTTATGCTGTAGGAATTCTATGTAGGATATCTGCTAAACCTGATTCCACTAGATTTTCCTTAGATTGGGTACCTTTAATTGATGCAATCGTCAATTATTTCATTATGAATTAGGAAAATATATTATTTGATAACCTGGCAAAAAAAAAAATTGGACTATAGAGAAAACAGAGCCCATTCCGCTAGAGTCATACCTCCCTTCTATATGAGTGCATACATTATGGATGCAATATGTTTTAGTTCTTGCTTTCCTATTATGGGATGGAAGTGGACAAGACAGGACCCCAATCCAATTCATATATATCATTAAGCCCTTTGGGAATCTGAATTTCATTTGCGTTTCTATAAAATCTGTAATGGAGTTATGTTGCCAATCCATCAAACCACCTTTAATGAAAAAGATCCTAGGATTTAAAAGGAAGCCAACATAGATATTATGCCTACAGCTAAATGGTTCGCTGAGGAAAATTTTTCCTATATCAGAGTTTTTGGAAGTTTTTCCTCCCCCTGTGTCTTACCTTACTATGTTCCTGACAAGCTCCTAGCCAAGGAAATTGCCTGCCAACTTCTTGTAAGCGGCGTGACCAAACAACTCAAAGATGCAAACAAGGCCATTTGGCCTACTTTCCCTTTACAGTGTGGCACCTTTTCCCTTTTTGAAATTGGTCATGCACCTAAATATATTTCAGGTATCGCTTCATTAAATCTGGCTCTAATACCAAAGATGCCATATGATCCTAATGGTGTGGTTAAGAATTTTACCATTGATCTTAAACTTGAACCTTTCTTGAATGAGAAAGATATGTTTGATGATTTCTTTGAAGATGTGCAAAAGTTTACATATGTATTGAAAATTGCATCCAATTAGCTTAATAAAATATATTTTGAGGCTTTTCAAGCATATAGAAGAAAGAGGCTAGAAACAATCCCTTTGAACTTGTTATTTATTGAAGATGTCAGCAGGCCAACTCCTAGCATTAGTCTAGATAATGAGGCTAAATATGTGTCAGAAGATGAGTCTAAAGAGAAATAAAATTACGAGTGATGGAAATAACAACACCAACCTCATAGTTAATACCATTTAGAAAATGAGTCAGAAAGCATAAATTAAAGTCTTGATATAATAATTGAAAAAGTGATTAAAGGAATTGAGATGCAGATTGAAGAAGAAATTGGTGGAGCTGATTCATCTTCTAAAGAAGTTCAGCATATTCAGAATACACCTAAGCAAACGGTTAAAATTCTAGAAAAGGATTTAAAAATAGAATGGGAAATTTTTTCTAAAGAACTGCAAACACTACCACCGAATCCTATTGTTGAAGTGTAATATTCCCAATTTTGTGGAACATTAATTTTTTACATTTGCACTTAGGAGATTAATAAAATGGGTAGGAGAACCATTTATTTTGTCCATAGTGAATAAAAATCCTCTCACCATGAAGGAGGACCACTATTGGAGCTTTATTTCACACCTCCATGTGTGAAAGGGGATCCTTGCAAGATGGCTAGGTCTAGTTTGACCAAATTCAAACAACGCAGTGGCATGAGGTGGAGGGCATATGTGGAACAGCGCAAAGATAGAGGAGGGAAGCTTCCTTGAGAAGGAAAACCCTAATGAGTGGGGCCCATGGAGAAGGAACTCACATTTTCATGTTGAGATTGCAACAAGATGAGGAGCTTAGTGGAAAGAAGTCGCCTTCACTAAGTGGGCCTGCAGGCTATTTTTGGCGCAAAGTCTATTTTTAGACTATGTCTATTTTTAGACATATGGATCATGTTCTATGAGTTGCAGGATGCTATTTTTGGATGGTTGGTCAAGTCAAAAAAAATAGATGTACTTCTATTTTTAGACATACTGGGCGGAATCTATTTTTAGATTGCCAGTCTAAAAATAGATATGTCGAATATTTTTAGCTCTTAATAATATTTGGACTCTAAAAATTATCTTATCCTCTTGGAGCACTTCATTTCGAGTCATGGATGTGGAACATGCAGCTGAAAGAAGGAATTTCGCTATTCGTAGGGTTTATTGGAGCTATTGCATGGTTGACTTTAGTTAGAACTCATGTGACAGAGTTTGGTGGAGTTTATGAGATAGTTAATGGAGTTGTGTTCAGTTTAACTTAGTTGAGCTAGTTGTATCTAGTCTAAATGAATGATACAATTAGTGAGAGTGGTGTGAATTAATTATTAATTAATTCACTAATTATTAACTCATAAATCAACTAAAGAATACATCAGTTAACTGCAGTGCATGGACAGTTTCAGTGGAGACTAGTGGAGAGGTAGGTGAAAGAGCAGTGTGACTATCAGTTGTGAACATACTAGTGCATGAGTTTGCACCACACATTGATGGAGATGCCAATGAGGATTGCGTAGTACATACCAGTGGGATTTGAACCTGGATCCAAAAAAATTATCCATATTGGATTGCGCAGTAGAGGCAGGCTAACAGGTGGAGCAGATTGGAGCATGTGTTTTGTATGATCTGAGCTTGTGTAGTGTGTAACAATTGGAGATTGTACTGAGAGCTTGTGAGGAGTTTGTACAATGATTTTTACATGATCTCTATCATTATGATATACAGATAGTTGGGGGTTTTCAGCTTTAAGCTTTCCCATAAATACTGTGTTTATATGTGTGATTGTTTATGGTTTTGATGTGCGCATGCGATTGTTTACATTTCTGCAAATTGATGATCAATAGTAGAAGAGGTTACGTATTATGCATGAAGCTCAAATAGTGTGTGATTAGGATAATATCGGTGAATAATATCTTAGTTATTTAAAATATCTACATGGTATCAGAGAAGTATTGATCATTGGAGCAATTGCAAAACATTGAAGCGGTTGAGTTTTGTGCTGGTGGAATTCGAATTTGCAGCAGTGTTTTCTTGGTGTCGAAGTTGAGATGTCTTTCAACGGATTGAGATTGGAGTATGCCCTTGAGAGTAGATCGAATTATGTTGCATGGAAGGACAGGATGGAGGCGGTGCTGGATGACAATGGGTTGAAGGAGTTCATAGATGCTGAAGTCCCAAAGCCTACTTCTAGCGATGCTGCCGTAATTGAGGCTTGGCAAAAGAAGACAGCAAAGTGTCGAAGGACTCTGTTGGAGGGCGTGAAGGATCACATAGTGTCCAGCCTGCATGGTAAGGCCTCTCCATTCTTGATGTGGAAAGCCTTGACAGATTTATTCCAAATCAAGAGCGACCAGAGGAAGTTGGCGCTCAAGGATAAACTCAGAAACATAAAGATGGAGAAAGGTGACACTATGCCCAAGTACCTCACGAAGTTCACCCAATGCAGGGATGAGCTGGGAAGTGTGGGGGTGACTGTAGATGATGAGGAATTGGTGAGCTTGGCTCTCCTTGGGCTTCTGAGGAGTTGGAATTCCTATCAGGACTCTGTCAATGGTCGGGAGAAATTGCCAGGATGGGAGCGACTTTGGTCGCATCTTGTGCAAGAGGAGATAAGGTGAAGTACCAGGGACGGATCTTCATCAAAGAACTCTGATGAAGAGAATTGCGCTTTGGCTTTCAAAGCAAAGAAGGGGAAGAGTAAGAAAGCTTCTCATTCTGGTGCGAAAGGCAGGAAGTAGGACATGTCCAAGGTGAAGTGCTTTCACTGTCACCAACATGGACATTACGCCACAAATTGTCCACAGAAGAAGAAAAATATGTAGGCTACTGGATTTTCAGCTGGAGAGGCTTTAGCCTCGCAGTTTGAGCTGGATTTTTCACTGATCGCATGCTTGGTTTCAAGTGTGGTGGGATCACTGTGGTTTATAGACAGTGGTGCGTCTTTTCACATGACAGGAGATCGAGATTTGTTTTATGGGGACTACAGGGGTACAAGAATAACAATAATGGGGCTACACTAACAACATATAAGTGAATACACTAGTAATATAGGGACCTAACATGCCCCTCTCCTTCAAAAAATTGTTTCCCTCAACGCTTGAGTAGCTCTGATTCAAAATGTTAACAATAGGTGCATAAGCTCTGATACAAAATGTTATGAAACCAATTCACAAAATAGAATAAAAGAGAGATCAACGACTTAGAAATCAAAAAATTCGAGGGGGAAACCTCCTTTACATTACATAAATGAACAATTCTTGGATGATACATAAGACAAAGCCTCCTTTCTATATATACGAGTCCATGGGGTCAGAATATAATTCTAGCCGACCTAACAATAATAATGTAAGTGTACAATAATAACAATAGCGGGATTTTATAGGGCACAATAATAAAAACATGGGGATTATAAGGGTACAACAATAAAAATAAGGGGGCTACACTAGAAATAATAAGGGACTACACTAGTAATATAGGGTGTTATGAAACCAACTCCAACAATAGAAGAAAAGAGAGATCAACGCCTTAGAAATAGCGACTTAGAGGGGGGAACCTCTAATACATTACATAAATGAAAAATTATTGGATGATACAAATGACAAAACCTCCTTCTATATATAGTAGCCCATGGGGTCACAATATAATCCTAGCCGACCTAACAATAATAATGTAAGGGCATAATAATAACAATATTGGGGTTACAGGGGTATAGCAATAACAATACGGGGGGTTACACTAAGAACAATAAGGGACTATACTAGTAATATAGGGATCTAGCATGCCCCTCTCCTTCAAAAAAGTGTTGTCCTCAACACTTGAGTAGCTCTGAATGCTTCGGTATAAAATTATCATCCTCCCATGTAGAATCTTCAATGGGTAAGTTCTTCCATTTGATGAGATACTCTGAAATTGATCGATTTCGTAGCTGTCAAGTTCTTGTTTCCGTGACTGCTTCAGGTTCCAATATGATTTTTCTATCCTCATCAAGTTCTGGCAATTTGTTTGAACTAGAAGTTTGTCCCCTATAACCTTTTTTAAGCATGAAACATGGAAAACTAGATGCACTCGCGAAGAAGTAGGAAGCTCCAATTTGTATTCCATAGTACCAATCTTTTGCAACACCTTGTAAGGACCATAGTAATTTGGTAATAATTTATTATCCTTCTTAGCTTTATTGAGGGAAATTTGTTTGTATGGTTGTATCCGTAAAAATATCCAGTCTCCTACATCAAAAATTCTCTCACTGCGATGTTGATCTGCCTGATGTTTCATTCGATTTTGTGCCAAATTGAGGTTATCCTTTAAGAGTTGGAGAAATTATTGTTGATGTTTGATGTGATCTTCCACTTCTTGTACCTTATAATTTTCTCTTAAAGAAGATGTGATGGACAGTGGATGATATCCATAAAGTGCCATAAATGGGGTCATTTTTGCTACAGTATGGAAGGAAGTGTTATACCACCATTTAGCGAGAGGTAACCACTTGACCCATTGTGTTTGTTTATCAGATACAAAACAGGAAGATATCCTTCCAAATATTTATTCACTATCTCAGTTTGGCCATAAGATTGAGGATGATAAGATGAGCTATGAGCTAGTTGAGTACCCAAACAATAAAATAATTTCGTCCAAAATTTTCCAGTAAAAACGAGATCTCTGTCACTTACAATAATATTTGGGTTTCCATGTAGCTTTTTAATTGTTTCCATAAATGTAGTAGCAACTGTACTTGCTTTAAATGGATGAGATAATGCACAAAGATGTGCATAATTGGTAAGTCTATCAACTACCACCATGATGACACTCTTTCCTTCAGACTTAGGTAAACCTATGATAAAATCCATTGAAATATCCTCCCAACGTTGAATTGGAATGGATAAAGGTTGTAGAAGACCCGGGGTCTTAATTGTGTCAACTTTATTTTTCTGCCAAACCAAACATTCCGCCACAAAATTTTGAACATTAGATTTAAGGCCATCCCAAAAAAAAAAAATTTTTCACCTGTGGTAATTTTAAAAAAATCTTGAGTGTCCTCCTAAAGGAGAAGTGTGCAATTACAAAAGAATCTTTTGTTTTAGTTGGGAATTATTTCAAATATATAAGCAATATTTGTACCATAAGGAATCATTTTTCCAACTAAATGTATCAAATCTACTAGGATCTTGCTGCAAATTTTGAATGAGTGTCCACACTTCTTTGTCCTTCCATTCATCCCTTGCTTCGGTTATCCAATCTGGTTTTGGGTAATAGAAATGGAACAAAAAAATGCTTCCACCTCTTCATCCTTTCTTGAGAGTGCATCTTCAACAACATTTAGCATCTGTTTTTTGTAGATGATTTCAAAGTCATAACCCAACATCTTTGTGACCCATTTTTGTTGCTCTTCTGAAGATAATCTTTGTTCCAAAAAGTGTTTAAGACTAGCATGATCAATTTTTACCTTGAAGTGTCTTCCCATTAGTTAAGGTCACCATTTCTTTAGTGCATGTAGTATTGCCAACATTTCCTTCTCATAAATAACTTCTTGTAAATACTTTCTTTTGATTGGATGACTTTCAAAAGCAATGGGTCTTCATTCTTGCATTAAAAAAGCACCAATTCCATTTCTTGAGGCATCACATTCCACAATAAAGGTTTTTGTGAAGTCTGGCGTAGCTAAGACTGGTACTAGGCACATTGCCTCTTTAAGATGTTCAAAGGCCTTAGTTGCTTCAGGATTCCATGAAAATTCATATTCCTTCAACAATGTTGTTAGAGGTGATGTTATCTCTCTTACAATTTAAAAACTTTTGCGATAATACCATGTTAACCCGAGAAATCCTCGCAACCGCTTTATGGTTGGGGGGATTCCTTTCCTTAATGGCTTTAATTTTGTTTGGGTTTATCTTAACACACTGCGTGAGATACAAAATGACCCAAATATTCCACATATAATTGTTTCTCCTCCAGTAGTTTGAACACCCTGTCAACATGTTGAACATGATCCTTCCAAGACCTACTGTAGATTAGTATGTCATCAAAAAGTACTAGCACAAATTTTCTAAGGAAGGGTTTGAAAATGGAATTCATCAACCCTTGAAATGTAGAAGGTGCATTGGTAAGGCCAAAAGCCATGACCAAAAATTCATAATGACCCTCATGAGTTCAAAATGTTTTTTTTGGAATATCTTCAGTCTTCATTCTAATTTGATGATATCAGTGAACGAAGATCCAACTTGGTAAAATGAATTTCTCCATGTAATTCATCCAATAATTCATCAATCAAAGGAATAGGAAATTTATCTTTAATATTGATCTTATTGAGTTCCCTATAATCTGGAAACATGCGCCATGATCCATCATTCTTATGCACCAATACTACAGGAGCAGAGAAAGAACTTTGACTAGGTTGAATTATACCAGCATCTAACATTTATGCAATCATACATTCAATTTCGCTCTTTTGGACATAAGGATATATGTAAGGCCTGATGTTTGGAGGAACACTTCGTGGAATCAAATGAATAGCATGATCATGATCATGAATAGGTGGGATTCCTTTGGGAGTTTCAAACACCTTGGAATGATTGTCCAAGACTTTTTTGAGATATGGAGAAATAGATGATTTTGATGTTGGAACTTCTAGTGAGCACAATTGTGCAATTACGCCTTGTTTTTCTTTCTTCAGAAGCTTTGTCATGACATTAGAGCTTATTATAGTTCCTAGCTTCCCTGTGATATCCCATAATTCGATTTCCTTTCATTCTGAAAAAAAAATTCAAGAAAAGTTCTTGAAAATTAAAAGCTACCATCCCTAAAGATTGTAACCATTGTACTCCTAGTACAACATCAGCACCTCCCATTGGAATGGAAAGCATTGGACTATTCAATACATATTCCCCCATGGTTAGCTTGATATTATGGTATTTTCCAGAACAATTTATAGTTCCTCCATTTGAAACTATCACTTTACATTCTGGTGTTGGGTATAGGAAACAATTTAATTCCTTGGCTACCTTACAATGAATAAAATTATGGTTACTACCCGAATCAATCAACATTATTACCTTTTTCTTCTTGATATGTCCTTCTATCTTGAGAGTTTGAGGAATGATAATTCCTGCCAATGAATTACACGATATGGTCAGACTCATTTCTTCTTCTTCTAGGGTTGGTTCCTGGTGTATATCCTCTTCTTTTGAAGTTTCTTGTTCATTTTCTTTCTCCTCTTCACAATCTATGTAAAATAATTTCTTCTCAGTAGACTTATGACCTTTAGTGTATTTTCTATCACAACTATAGCAAAGCCCTTTTTCTCTTTTTTCTTCCATTTTTTGTGGTGTCAACCTTATAGGTTGTGGAAGTCTAGGATTAGCAACACTTCCATCTTTATAGATGTGAGTGTTAGGCTTCCTTGTCGCCATAATTTTACATTAAATTTTTCATGCCAACCTGAATACCTTATCCAATGAATCAAGTTCCCAAATGTGAACTTCATGTTGGATGTTATCCTTTAAAGTCCCTATGAAAAAATCAATCCTATGTTCCTCTGGAATATCAGTTACCCTTATATTCAATTTTTGGAAGTCCTCAATGTGCTTAACCACTGAACCCTTTTGTTTGAGATTTATCAATTGGCTAAAGAAAGTGTTACTCTTTGTATCCTCATAATGTGCTATCATTTGCTCCGTAAAAATTGACCAACTGAAAATTTTTTTACGGGAGAAAATCCATCAATACCATACAAATGTATTTTGTTCTAAATGTAAAGTTTCAATGCATACCTTTTGTGTTTTTTGCACATTATTGAGATCAAAATATTTCCCCATATGTAGTATCCATGTTATGGGATCCTTGCCATTAAAATTCCTCATATCCGTCTTTGGAATATGGTGGTTCTTCAATCCAACATTAGAGTTTATGAAATCACGATTAACATTTATTTTATTTTCATCATGAGTTTCCTCTACTATCTTTTCACCATTGGGAATCATTTCTTTTATTGACCTTGTCATCAAACCTTCCATGTCTTCTTTTAGATCATTCTTCATGTCTTCCATGGTGTCTTTCATTTTTTCATCAATCTTAACTTCCATTTCATCCATCTTAGCTTCCATGTCAGCTTCCATGCCTTTCTTCAAACCATCCATCTTAGCTTCCACGCCTTTCTTCAAAACTTCCATTTCAATTTTTGTTGCTCTTTGCGGGAGAAAAATTTGGTGCACTTGCTCTTGTAATTTTGATATGTGATGTTGCACTTCTTCCTCTTCATGAGTCATAGTAGGGCCTTGTGAAGTCTTAATGGGGGTTGAATTCTTTTTAGGTGTCATTTTAGAACCCAGTAATGATATCTATGCTTCAATATTCCCTTGGAATCACTTCAAACTGATTTTTCACACAAGACTTATGCAATTCAAAAAAAAAAATACACACCTTTTTCTTGCTTTTGAGGAGCTCGATATTGAAACTAAATTATCTCTGTGATATCAGATCTTCAATATCTGAAATTCAGACCTATAGTATCCCTATGAATCTTCTTTCGAATGCCATAGGTTTGACCTAATTTGGATTCTTCAACGAAAGGTTATGCCCAATATCCCACAATGACCTAATTATGGACTCGTTCAGTAGAAATAAATTGTACGACAGGCCATGTGTCACTGGTTCCTCCTTTGGCTCTGAAATTAATACAAAGGAAACTAAAGTCCATGTACTTGCAGCCACTTTTTACATAATTCCAATCCGACGTTGAGAGAGAGAGTTATGACGATTTTCCCACGATCACCTCTTTGAGATGAAATTCGGGAAAATGCAAAAACCCTAACGTCCACAACTCATATCTCAAAAAATATTACAAACCAAGATTTAACATTTTTACAAGAAGTTCCTAAAGATTTCGGCTTCACTCTGTAAAAATTTCAGCTTCTGAAACTTCGTAGAAATTTTTTTATAGCGCAAATGCCACAATGACCTGCTTTAGGTGAAATTTGGGAGCCTAAAAAAACCCTAACTTTCACAGATCATATCTCTGAACATATTGCAAACCAAGATCTAAAATTTTTACATGACGTTCCTAAGGATTTTAGCTTTGCTATGTAAACATTTAAGCTTCTGAACCTTCGTAGAAAAAAAGGTATAGAGAAAATTCCACGATGACTTGTTTGGAGCAGCAAAACCCTAGAATCCAAAGCTCTAAAACCAAATGTTATGAAAACAGCTCCAAAAATAGAAGAAAAGAGAGATAAACGTCTTAGAAATAGCCAATTTGAGGGGGAAATCTCCAATACATTACATAAATGAACAATTCTTGGATCATACAAATGAAAAAACCTCCTTCTATATATAGGAGTACATGGGGTCACAATATAATACTAGCCAACCTAACAATAATAATTTAAGGGCACAATAATAACAATATTGGGGTTACAGGGGTACAAAAATAACAATAAGGGGGTTACACTAACAACAATAAGGGACTATACTAGTAATATAGGGACCTAACAAAAAACCACTCATGACAAGATGACATAAGTCTGAAAATATCTTAGCCCAACTTTCTTCATGAAAATGTTGATTGAGTTGGAACTGGATGGTTGATTGAGAGGCAGACTCAGGGATTTCACAGAGTGATGGATTGAAGCTGGAGGCTTGGGAATGATGACTAGGAAATTGAGGAGCTTAGTGAGGTAGTCTTGATCCTTGAAGTTTCCCAATGTGAAGTACGGGAGAGAGAGAATCCTAGGAATTACACAATTGTGTAGCTGAAGGAAGTAGGATGACAACTTGAGCCTTGCCACTATAAAGTGCGCATAAGGAGACGAACTAGGAGGATGAAATATGCAGCTCTTGAGGTCAAGGGTCTAGGTTTGACCACTATATTGCACAATGCATGGTTCTTGGAGGTAGGAACTATACATTGCATGGTTCCAGGAGGCTAGGGATCATCTTGAGGGTTAACACTGTGTTGTGCACACGTCGAGGGGGGTGAGTGAGGTCAATTTGGGTGAGCGGGAACTTTCCGCATATTTTTACTAAGTGCGGCATCAATGAGGTATAAGTGAAACTAGGATTAAACGTATGAATAATATTACACACACATGGAACTAATTAATGTTGATGACGCAACAATGAACATTAACATTGTACACAATAACAACATGACCCCCTTAATATTAGGGAAATACAACAACCCTCTCCAAGTGCGACACTTAAGATACACTTTGCTACGAAAGTGACAACACTTGTGCGACAATACATAAAATTTTTTGAATGACTGTAATACATGTCTATATGATAAATAAGACTCATGGGCACCAAATTTTCCCCTTGAAATGAATCATAAATTCGCTTTTGCGATGTAAGACATTTCCCAAATACGACACTTTGGTTTTCTTCAAAAATGGAGTAGAAAAAATAGAGGGTATTCATGGAATGACTCATACTACTAGAAACAAAAGCAACCAAGGTTAAAATAGGCTCCAAATTTGGATGTGGGCCAATATTTTGGAGGGTATTGTAGTAGCAACAACAAAACTATGGGGGGAACGCTTTATAAATTCTAATAGAAATTCAATCAATTATATTTCTATTGTCTTATGAAAAGAAGAGAGAAAAAAATAATAATATTTGACCCTTCATCCAGGAGGATGAGAACCTTCAACTAGAGTTTTCCATATATAAATAAAGTCTAATTGAAAATTTTCCATATTAGCTCATAAAGGAAAATTGGTTACCTGGTAATTTATCCAACTTCTAATAATGATAGAAACCCATTTGAGTGACATCCCTCTTTTTTTTAAACCAATAAAAGAGTTTACTTAATAAAATATTCCATAAATAAATCTTCAGATAATCACCAGAGTAAGTCGAGGAGTTTCTACTTATCAACGGCCTTAATGGGAACAAAAAAACCTTGGGTTGAAATGTGAGAGAACGTATAAGAATTTTACACAAATATGCGATAAACATCTATAAGTGATCAGAAAGGGAAGAGTTAGGATTCAATAAATGCATATGAAAATACCAATATGGTGGGAAATAAAATACCTCTCCTTAAAAACATCGATGAAACCATAATTATCAAAAATTGAATTGCCATTAGAACATTCAAGAGAAACCAATAATATGTAAAGTTGAATTTCCTTAGGGAAGATGTTGTAGAGAAATGTTGTGTCCATGCTTACCAAAGAGATTGAACGAAATGAGTTTCAAAAATTGGGGTTAACGTTTTTGGAACCATCCTAACAAATATGCATCATTGAATTGAGATGCTTCATCTGAATTGCCGATGGAGAAATAGTACTCTAAACCATGGGAAATCCACATGAAGGAAGGTATTTTGTATCTAAACCATGGTTCTAGGTGTAGCCTAAGGTAATGCATTATAATAATTATATCCGATATGCAATAGAAAACTTGTCATATTAGAGATTAATAACTAGGTAGGAAGGTAAAATGATACATGCAAATTGTAGTGAGTCGATCCAATAATTCATATAGTTATCATAGTATGATGTTATTAGGTAATGGTGTAACCTTGATAAACATGATATATAATATGAAGGGAATTTAATTTTATATAAATACTACCAAGGTTTTTTTATATTGTATCAATAAATTAAACAAATTAAATGATGATATATTACATAGAATAAAACATTGTGAAGAGAATCAAACAAGTGAAATATAGTAGTGAAAAGATACTTGAAACATTCAAATATCATTACTTAAGGAAAAATGAAGATGAGAAATTAGGCTAACCTAGGCATATGTACAATGGTATCAAATACCAAGAACCTTACATTAGATAATAATATGTCAATGGCATATACCAAACTTGTACAGTCAGCCTTTGGTGATGAATAATAACATTAAGAATTCAAATTAGTTCCTTACAATGGAATGAAACCCCTTGAGCCAATTTTAAGTACAAAAGGAAAAATAAATGTGAGGATTAAATAGATTATATAAAAGCAAAATGTGATGAAAATGCTATTAGTAGATCACCATTATAGTTGTAAGAACATTTTTTGGGTATGTGAAATTGGTGTATGTTACATATGGTATCAGAGTTGTAGGTTAAAAAAACTAGGCCTAAGGCCAAACCACAACAAGAAATAAAATGTAGAGATGATTTTATGTTGTTCAAATAGATGTGATGTTTGTGTAATACAACACTTAAGCAAGTTGCAAGGAAAGTGAAAAGTGAAAAATAACAAAAGCCTCAAATCAACCTCTTTCCAAAGGAGAAGAGATTTATGTGAAGTTGGGAGGGGAAGATACACCTACAACAACTCAAATTATTTGACATAGTAAGATATTTATTACAAGAATTGGCCAACATTAGAGTTAGTCATGAATGTTGGTTGAATGCAAGAAAGGGACAAGAGAAGTTGATAAATATTTTATGATTGAGAAGGTCACTATAATGTGATAGAACATATCAAAGTTGTAGGTTCAATATTGAGGCCTATGGGCCAACCCAAAGTTGTAAGATAGGAATGAGCATCAACCAGATCAGACCCAAGTGTGAATAGAATATGAAGTGTCACCTTCTATGACATAATTGTTGGAGTGAGTAAAAGGCTTGAAAACTGGAATTAACCAGTAATAAAAAAATCCTAAATAGGTTAAGGAGGCAAGATATCATCAATATCATATTTTTTCAATTCAATCGGTTCAACAAATTTAAAATATTAGTAATTGATTGGCTCTTTCACCACCTCTCATCTTTCTTTCCTCTATTTATTTACACTAATCTATTCTCTTCTTAGAAGGTTTGTCCTGAAGACGAGTCTTGATTTAGACCACAGAAACTTCCAATCTATCAATATGATACTTATTATTGCTACAACTAGGATGTGAGGATTGTATTATTAGGAAACATTAGGTCTAATTGTTTAAAAAAAATTTCATTAATAATTTAAGTATATATTCTAAAATACCCTTAGTAGGGTAATATGCAGTAAGAAAATTAAATTGATAAAAGACACAATAATAAATGTGTTACCCAATTAAATAGTTTTAAGAAATGGGACGAGGTTAGTGGATAAGACATTTGTTGGTGATAGCTATATCAAAAGGAGTAAGGTCTTTAGTCTTAATCTAGTAATTATACTAAGGAAATGGAAAAACAAATTACTTGTATATATATATACCTATTTATATCTAAAGAAAATGTAATATCAGTATATAGTAGATGAGATATGTAATGAGTGTACTAAGTTTGTCCAAAGATTATGCACTTTTCTTTAGTGTCAAGAAATTTAAACTTAATAATGCAACAATAATATTACTCGATACACAAATTTTCTATAAAAGAGAGACAACCTATTTAGTTCATCCTGAGTTTGGAGTTGAAGTGAGTAGAGTATAATAACAGAAGAGGTGATTCCATTCTTGGTGCTAAATGTAATGATAGTACGAAGAAAAATCAAATAAATTTTGTTGTGGGGAAGGGGAAAAGGAACACTACCCAACAAAGGTTAATGGAAAAGATGTATAAAATTCACATAGATTCAACTTATCTAGTAATATGCTAAAGCAAAAAACTTGAATCTATCCTACAAATTACGAAAACCAATTACGATCGCAAAATCACATTAACAAGAAAGAGAAAGAATTTAAATTACACAACACAAAGATTTATCTGGGGGAAGCCTCAGCTAAAAACCCCGCTATCTTTATATTGCATTAAGTCAATAATATGAAACAATACAATGTTATTTACCTTCCTAAGAAACCTATGCACTATCTCTGACTGTCTCACTCTGATCCTCGAAATTTTTGTCCAATACTTAGCCAAAAACTTACACCTAACTGACCATCCTGGCTTATGAATTCCTGAGGGAATTTAGCCCCTATTAAATAGGAAATTCCCACTAATTGATTGTACAATACATCCAATATATCCTGATGACCTCATGCATGACCTGTACAATTTTCTAATTATACAACTGATAGTCTACTTCCCTTTAACTCCAATCTAAGTTGGGCCTTCCTTAGAATTGACATGAAAAATTTATTTATAGAAAATTATCAGTTATCTAATTGATCACTACATGTGGATTAAATCAGATTTAATTCACTGGACCTATCACTAGCTCATGCATCATTTAGAACTAGTTAAACTAATTTTAACTCAAATAAACTGAGTTAACTAATTACAACTCAAAATAAGCTCAACCAAGGCTCCTAAAAAGTAGGAAACCCTACATGCCTCTAGTTTGATCCTCAAATCGAATTAACTTCAAACTAACTAAGTCTTCCTGACTCATTTAACTCGTACAAGTTTTCATGTGATGTGGAATTACAATTTACTTCTAATTAAATTAAGGGAGAATTAAACTAGAAGCCTCCTAGGTGCCATTTTCAATATTTCTTGTTGCCATTTTCAACACTCCCTCTCAACAAGAAAGGAATTCAACTCTATCCTAATCTGGTACCTTTGGAATTAAAATCTGCATGCAACACTTCTCTCTAGTGTTTTTTCAACTACAAATTATAAAACTGAAAAGCATCAAAACTGAATCATCAGTGATATGTACGATGCTTCTGTCACCAAAGTCTCTGCTACTAGCTAGTGCATTTTCAACAAAAAAATATGCATTGTTGCTGACTCTGCATTTGTGCCATTTGCACTATTTCCAACTCTGCTCTACGCTCAACTATCTAACTGCTGCTAGTCTCTACATGTGTCACTCTGAAATCTAACTGCATCAATAGCCACTTATCCATCCTAATACTATGTACTGTGGGCTCCTGTAGCTAGGTATTTATCCATGAGACAAGACATCTCAATTGACCCTACTCAAATTTATGCAATCTTGGGACTATTGCTTCACATATCCTGACCTCTCACCTGTACGTATCGCTACATGTGCTCCCTCTTCCCACTTGGCTCAAAATTCCCCCTACTGGAAGTCTTTGCTTGATTCGATGCATCTATTCGGTGTCCTCTCTACTTCTCTAATTGTGGCTTCTCCACAACTTTTTGAGGTTGCTTCTGAGGCCGCAAGTTGATGGTTTGCGATGCTCCCCTCGTCAACCTATGTCTCTAACCTTTCTATCTCCTTGCTCCTCAAGGCTTTGAATGCATCTTCTCGACCTCGAGAGCATATAGGTCTTGAATCGCACACCGTCTATTTACCCGTCCAGTGGCGACCGTTAGGACCTCACTATGTATCATTTTTACTATATATTTTGACACCACCTTACCTTTATAACCATGTTTAAAAAGGATTCCATCATCATTTTCATTCACTTTATCCAAAGGTATATAAAATCCTCTTCTTTATTATATATTTAATCCGTTTACATATAATTCCATATTACTCTTATATTTCATCATTAATCGAAGTAGATTGTTGCTAACATAAGTCTAAAAGATCGCAGATAAATTATATGATGTGCTGGAACAATCGGCCGTTGCTGAAACAGTCAAACTTCGTTGCTGAAACAGTCGACTCCATTGCTGAAATAGCCAGCAGGCACACAAATTCCGTCACTATTCGTAATTTGCAATTCTGGAAGAGTATTTCTTGGAACAATGGCAACAACATGAAGACGTGGTTACACGGATTATTCTGAAGATAGTACTCTTTTTGTATCTGTTGTAACGATATCTTTTTATGGAAGAACAGAATAGCCCTGTTTTAAGAAAGAAGAACAGATTTAGGATAAATATAGATTTGCTCTACTGTAATTGTAAGAGATGTCTCCTCTTTAAAAAGAGGAGACATCATCATTAGAGGAGAGCTCGAAACTACAGGAGAACATTGTGTTTGAGAGGACAGGAGCTAGACTCCATTTGTAATGTATCATTTCTTTTGACAGATGAATAAAATTTCCTTTTGAGCGCTTCAATTTAATCCTTTTCCTGGGGAATCTTGTGAGAAGGAAAGGGCCCGCCTTCCTCACAAGATTCGCCCGACTGTTCCTGTAGTTTGTTATATTTCTTTATGACATTCGCACTTTACTTTGATTCTGTTTGCTGAAACACTAGTTACACAAGTTCTGTAATTTATTGAGCATTCTATTTCCTTTAACGCTGCATGTGTTTAGTACATTCATTCTTAAGAAGTTAAGAGATCTATTTCTGTTAATTGTTTGAATGTATGATTGATGCTGGGAAGCAGGTGTTGAAGGTTCCTGTACAAAGGAATAGGGTCCTGTTTCCATTGATTGCCTTTCTTTTCCTGCAGTGTGATTAGAAACAAGAGACAGGTGCTGAAGGTTCCTGTTCATGGGAATAGGGTCCTGTTCTCTTGAGTTATCTTTTCTACAGAGTGATTAGTGTCAGGCAGCAGGTGTTGAAGTTCCTATTTAAAGGAATAGGGTCATGTTCCTGTTATGATTGATTGTTTTCCTTTCCTGTAGATTGGTTTCTCTTTATTTGGATTCTTAACTGCAATAGAGGAATTACTTCTACTATAACATAAGTAACTTCAGCTTTGATTAAACAGGGTGTGAATAATTAGATTTGTATGATTAATAATTGTGTGGCTTTTTACTACAACATTGTTTTTGCTTTTGAAATTGAGCATATCCAGTGCGTTATTGTCTTTGGAATAAACAGACTTCCTCGGGTTGACAATTTATGTGGAGCTTGAATTGTGAAAACAATTAAAGCGACTAACAACACGGTCATGAAAAAAACCTTTCATTTTCTAAATATCACATCATAGCTACGATCTTCCAATATCGCTATGGAAATAAGATTATTCTTTAGTCCTGGAACAGACAAAACATCAGTAAGTCTGAGAGGGGAGCTAAAATCCCTTTGAAAGGTAAATGTAACTATGTCGGTTGTGCTATACCTCAAGTCATCTCCAAAATTTATGTTCTTCTTGAGTTCTTTCTCCTCCAAGTCATTGAAGAGATCTATATTCCTTGTCATAAGGAATGAGGTATCATTGTCAAGATATCACATGAATACCATTACAGTGTTGGTCATGCATGCAATGAGAGTAAAAGAAAGCTCAAATTGTGAAACTAGAGCTTCACATGTAGCTACAACTGCAAGATCTTTATTGCTTTCCTTCTGTGGAAATTTCATGGAATAGTGCCTGTACTCGTGACAGTGAAAACACTTGACCTTGGACAAGTCTCTCTTGCTATATTTGCCTTGGGATTTATTTCCCTTGGCTTTCTTTCCTTTTCCAACTAAAGTAAAATATTCTTCTTTGTCTTTGGAAGAGTTCCCGTCTATGGTGTTCTGCCTTATCTCTTCTTGTACCAAGTTGGACCACAATTTCTCCCACTCTGGTAACTTCTCCCTCCCATTTACCGAATCCTGGTAGTTGTGCCAGCTCTTGGGAAGGCCTAGAAGTGCTAGGCTAACCAAATCCTTCTAGGAAAGTGTCACACCAACACTTCCAAGCTCATCTCGAAATTGAGTGAAATTCGTCAAGTATTTTTGTATTGTTTGGCCCTCCTCCATCTTGATCTTTCTGAGCTTGTCCTTTAGCGCAAAATTCCTGTGGTCGCTATTATTATGAAAATAATTTTTTAAGGCCTTTCACATAGCATATGGAGTTTCTTTTACATGTAGTTTCAAGACAATATGATCTCAAACAACTTCTAACAAAATCCTTCTCTCCTTTGCTACATTATTCTTCCATGCATCAATATTTTGAGCATATGTTGTTGCGGGCTTGGGAATATCATTGCCTATGAATTACTTCAACCCGTTTTCCTCCAACACTTCCTTGATGTTTTCCTTCCATGCTATTTAATTCGAACTACACTCAAGGGCATATTCGAGTCTCAATCCACAGAAAGACATCATGATCTGTTGTTGTTCCTGAATAATAAATCTGCAAATTCGATTCACTTGTTCAAAAACAATATTTGGTTCTTCTCTTATATAGTGATTCCTTCTATGATACCATGTATAAAATCCACATAGATTCAACTGATCTTCTAATATGATAAAACAAAATACTTGAATCTATTCTACAAATTACAAAAACTAATTACCATTGCACAATCATATTTACAAGAAAGAGAAATAATTTCAGTCGCACAACACAAATATTTATTTGGGGAAATCCCGAGCTGAAAAATCCGATATATGTATATTTCATTAAGTCAATAGTATGAAACAATACAATGTTATTTCCCTTCCCGAGAAACCTTTGCACTATCTCTGACTATCTCACTTTGATACTGGAAATTTTGGTCCAACACTTAGCCAAAAACTCGCACCTAACTGACCCATCTGCCTTATGCATTCCTGAGGGAGTTGATCCCCTATTAGATAGTAAATTCCCACTAATTGATTGTGCAATACATCCAAGGAATCCTGATGACCTCATGCATGACTTGTAAAATTTTCTAATTATACAACTGATAATGTACTTCCCTTTAACTCCAATATCAACTGGGCCTTCCTTATAAATGACATGCAACAACTATTTATAGTTAATTATCAGTTATCTGATTGATCCTTGCATGTGAATTAAATCATATTTAATTCACTTGAAATCTCACTAGCTCGTCCATCAGTTAGAACTTGTTAAACTGATTTTAACCCAAATAAATTGAGTTAACTAATTACAACTCAAAATAACCTCAACCAGGGCTCCTATAATGTAGGAGACACCTTAGATGCCTCTAGTTTGACCCTCAAATTGAATTAACTGAACTAACTAAGTCTTCATGACTCAGTTAACTCGTACAAGTTGTCATGTGATGTGGAATTACAATTTACTTCTAATTTAATTAAGGTAAAATTGAACTAGAAGCCTCCTGGGTACCATTTTTAATATTTCTTGTTTCCATTGTCAACAAAAGAAGGGGTATAAAATTAGAAGAAGGGGTATAAATTTAGTTGTTATAAACTAAAGTAAAAACTAGAATTTCTTTAAGTCCTACTATTATATACAAATTTTTACTATAATATATTTCTCTATCTGATGAAAATGGGAGATATGCATACAGTGAGAATCCATCTTCTGACTACTTTGTTATACAAAAAATTCTATGGGCCTTGACAAGTTAATATCGTTATATAAGGCTCCCATGCCTTACAACCAAGAAAATCATCTGAGAAATATTGATTTCTTATATAATAAATCCAAGGCCTATAATAATAAATGATGTTAACGATGGATTGGTTGGGATGGAGAGATCCGAGAAGAAACATATGAATGATTGACTATAAATATTACACAGAAAATGATGTGACGTATACATTTCCTTGAACAAAAATATAAATATATATATTTTTATAACATCGAATTGTTATTAATAATTTTATGTGTAATTTAAAAAAAAAGTCATACAAGGATGTTACACTAGTATGTTCCTACATAATACTCTGTAGAAAAGTAAGTGGTGACATAAGTCTGGTAACAAAGAATATTGTACAAGAGGAAGAACTAGTATCCTAAAAACACGGTGTACCACAATCCAACAAGTAATGAAAAAGGAGTTTTATTGAACATATTTAATATTAATATTGGCACAATGGAAACATTTCTATCAATAAAATAGATGCTAATAGCATAACTAAAGCACACATATTCTAAATGTTATACCCTTACAGATGAGAACCAAATTACCATGGATGTCTTTGAAATGCTTGTTCTGTAGGACTGATAAGATTTATGGAGGAACTACTAATATGTTAACAAGGAAGTAGATAAATAATTTTGCGACCTCCTCTATTGAGGAAACACGGGAACTGATTCCGTTGTGGATTAAACACTACAAGTTCAGATATTTGAATACCCTCAATAATTGAGTACTTATGACTCAATGAAAATTCTCCTTAAAGAAGAAAATATGGTATATATATATAGGGCACGATAGAATACCATCCTAAATTGCAGTTAAAGGAAAAATCAATCATGAAAAAACACAAAGTAGGTAGAATAATTAGGGAATATCAAGATGAAAATAATAGTAATAGTAGCATTTTAACTTCCCATGAAACTAGAAAAACTTGAAGGCACTCAGAAATAGTGCATAAAAGATGCAGAAACCATCGGCCTTACATAGAAATGGATAAGATTAAAAAGGACCAAATCTAAAATAAAGGTTGAAAACATGTAATCCATCAAGAAAAATTGCAATAGACCCTAACAAGGGAAAAGAAAATCCTTGATTGGCATCAATCTTAGGAATCAAATGGTCTCAAAAATTGTATGGGATTAGAGATCGATATTTTTTGTTTCGTTAGAAACTTCACAAATTATAATTTTATTGAACCAAAAATGACCATAAAAGTGGTTGATTGGAATGATGTCATCGAATAAATTAGGAATGTTGATAGAATTTCCTGTATTAGCCTAACGGAGTGGCGAAATAAACAAGAAAAAAAAACACTTTGTTTAATGGTGCAACCATAAGTATGAAGGAAAATCCCTAATGTTGACTTTCACTAGTTAATGTATTATTTTAATATATACACACATAGGTGTGAAGATGTCTGGAATCGATGAAAACAATTATCCTAGCATGATTTTTGTTAAGACACTCGATGCACATAGAAATGAAAAAGTGAAAGACTTCATTGTTATACAAAGGAGTAATATGCACACAATCCAGGGAAAATTTTAAGGATGGAATTTTATCTTAAATATTAGAAACATTGGAAAATATTACTAATCCATAATATGCAAACTAAGAAATGGTTGGTGATATTTTAGTAAAAATATTCAAACTTCTAATGATTTTATATATTATCTATAAAATTTTGCGATTTTAAAGGTGAAATATTTTTTTCTTATAAAATTTGGGCGAATCATTTTTAGGAAAAAATGGGAATTGGCGAATATTTTTTTTGGAAAAAGAATGGAAAATTAGCCCATCTGCGAATATTGGCCCCTAAAATTTTCCCTGACACACCATATAAATAACCTGCAATGCAGGCCAAACTGGAAAACTCAAGGGAGTGGGCTAAACTAAAATTGTGGATAAGGTGTAAAAAGGAAAATGAGTGTTGTAGATCTAGGAAATTAAATTTCGTTGTTTTAATCATGAAACTTGAGTATATCAAGATACACCTTAATCATCTATTTTTGTATTGTGAATTCCTTATTTTTGTCCTCATACTTGTGTGAGCTTCTGGAAGGGTATGGAAACAAGTGGTATAACCATAGAATGGACTTGAATAAGTCCACTTTTGAATAGAATTGAAAATAATATAACAGGCCATGAAAATGGTAGAGATAGTAGGTTGTCCCACACTTAATTATGCATGTCAGATCTGTATTTGATACAATGATATCAAAATAACAACATAAAATTAAATTTTGCAGGTAGTCATTAATTATTATCACCTTTGCGTAAGTGAAAGTAAGAGTGCTAATTCCATATTTTGAAATTCACATTAAATGGCATCCATGTCATTTGGCATAGTTGTGAATAAATTTACAAAATGACCTATTGTATTCTTATCATGCTATACTAATGTTGTTGACCTTGTTGGGTGCATGTGGATAGCTTTGTTGGATGTAGGTGAAAATGATTTTGTGGAATGCGTTAATGAAAATGGAAAGAAATTGGTTAAAATATATGGAAACATGCTGGAAAATGAGTGTGAAATGAAGACATGAGCATGTTTTACTCGAGAACTAAATCATGGCTCAAAATAAAGTGCAATGGAAGCACCTTACTACTGAATATATTATAATGAAAAGGAAAGAAAAAATGTAGGAGGCATTTCCTTCCCATATTTAGAAAATATGGAATTGAGGAAACACTTCCAGGGGGAAGATGTAACGCCCCTATGTCTATTTTTTTCAGACATGACTATTTTTAGACTTTTTAATTATTGTGGACTTAATGGCTATGGAATATGGAATGGAAACTAAGTAATGATGTAAATATATTTTATTTTATTAAATTAATAAATTATATTGCTTATGAATATTCAAGAAAGAGCACTAGATTTTTAGAAGACTTCTTGCAAGTTTATGAAAAGTTGTTGGTGGTTAAATACCACATGTTGTACCTTCCCTAAAAGTCTCCTAAAAAACCCTGGAATAAAATAATTAAAAATATTAACATAATGGGAGAGAAATATTATGTTAATCACTTAGTTGGAGAGAAATACTAAGTGGGGTAAAATAAAGCACAACGGGAGGGAAAGACATGCTTTAAAGATTTTTTTATTTTTTTTTTCGAAAATAAATAAATAACTAAAAAAAACTAAAACAAAAAGGCCTAGGCAAAAGGCTATCAGATCTTAAAGCAGGACATTGCTAAAAATATGTTGGGAAGAAATTTAGAAAACAACACCACGGAATCAAAGGGTTGTTTATTCCTAAAGGCAAGAAGATCTTACCTAGAGGGAGAATCTTGGAGATATTTCATGGTTGGGTGGAACATGCTCTGTTCCTGAATATTCCCCAAGAAATTCTTTACGGATATATGATTATATGAACTTGTATTTATGTTCACACATGGATAGTGGAATTGTTTTAAGTTGTTACAATCAGATAACGAGAATGAAAATCATAGAGTTTTTATTTATATTTTGATTATGCATGTGTATGCATATATTAAAATATTTTTCTACAATAAAGGCTAAGACTTATATGTATGTGAAAGTGGATATATATACACACACACACACACACACACACACATGAATGCATGTGTTTGATCTGTATAAATATATTGTGTATTAAAATTAGATTGAAGATAGAACATGCATGCATAGTTGAACTCAGTATATGTTATAGAGACATAGGAACACAATCCTATGATAGAAATAAAAGAGGGGTTAAGTTATGTACTTTTTGAAGACAAACAACTGAATAGTTGTATGTATACATACATATAAACATTTAAGTTTTAAACAAAATGTGTGTTCCCTTTTTATTAATTTTATAACTTATGAATAATAGAATAAATATAACTTTGTTAACTAATAGTTTAGTCTAAGTACCTAAGCCCATGTATAAGTAAATTATATTTAAGAACATGGGAAACTATATACAAAATTGGACTAAATTTTTATAATCCTACGGAAATATTGTAGGCAAGATGATATGGAGAATATGTTCTATGTATATATACATGTATACATTTAAGTTTTTAACAAAATGTGTGTTCCCTTTTTATTAATTTTATAACTTATGAATAATAGAATAAAATATAACTCTGTTAACTAATAGTTTAGTTTAAGTATCTAATCCCATGTATAAGTAAATTATATTGAAGAACAGGGGAAACTATATATGAAATTGGACTAAAGTTTTGTAATCCTATGGAAGCATTGTAAGAAAGATGATATGGAAAATATGTTCTACCCATAGAAGAGATATATTCTATTTTTAGGACAAGGAAACATGGTATAGAATTGTCTTAATATAAATTACTAAATTATTTATTATGTTTTTATTCTAGCCTAACAAATAAATGTGTTAAGAGAGAGATTATACCTGTGCTCATTGGGTTGGATCAAGATTCTTTTATTGAAGTATAATTAGTCCCAATACCTCCTACTATCATTAGTATTGTGTAAATAATTTTAAATTTAGGACTAATGTTTTGATTATTCCTTCGAGGGTTTTCATTGAACAACCAAATCAAAAAATAATAAAGAAACATAAACATATCCTATACACATATTGAGATAAGAGTAAATACGTCAAGCATTATAAAATTATGTATTATAAGAGTTTAAGAATAAAATCAATAATATCATGGAGAAAAGGAAATAAATGAATTGGTAAAAACTTCACAACCAAGTATATTTGTATGCTTTAGGAAGAAGATAAAAGAGGAGATTTTTTTGAGAAGCCAACCTGGAAGCCAACGGAAAATCGAAATCAACTCATGAACCTAGTAGAAATGCGTAGGACGAGATGTCAAACTCAATTCAGATTGTAAAATCAGCTGAAGGGGATTTGGATTGGGGTTTTTGGCTCTCGAGGTGCATTTATTCCATTTTATGGTATCCAAGTTGTATATATCGTGGGATGGCAACAACTCTTTATGGAAAGAGTGATTAATATCTGACCATCTGATATTCTTTCTAAATCCAGAGATCAGGAGGTTGTATTTGACGTAGGACAAAAAAAAATTATATGAATATGTTCTTGGTCGGAGGGTGATAGTTTCGTAATTTTCTGACTTTCCATTTTGGGATGTGGGATTCTATTTAAGGGGTTGGGGAAAATATATGGGGGCAGGATAGAATGGGTCTTTTCGTAGCGCTGGCTCAATAGTTTTGGGTAGCAGGGGGTATTAACTACACCATGTCAGTGTCTGAAGTGGCATGATATTTGGATTATAGTAGTATGGTAGATGTATTTGATATTCTATCTTCTGAAAGCTAGGGACATGAAGCTCTATTTGTTGTGACGATGGCTTCTGAAAAAGAGAAACATGGATGAGGTGGATAGTAGGATGGGGTCTGCTGGTATGGCTCACAAGGATGAGGTGGATAGGACGATGGGGGCAATGTATCATCATGGGCCTTCGAAGGATTCGTCAGGATCGGAGGAAAATATCAAAGAGAGGGCACATGGTGGGCGTCGGGACCCATGACGTGGCAATAACCATGGCTGTCACAAACTCGCACTTGAAATCAAAAAATTTAATCTGGAGTACGAGGACCTGTGGGGTCGAGTCGCAAACCTGAAGAAACGAGAACTGATAGGGAGGTGGGTGTTTTCATAAATGCAGGAGACTAAGATGGTGGAATGGGTTAGAATTACTTGGTGCCTGATTCTTAGTTACAATCCTAAGGTCAGCATGAGGATGAACTCCTATTTTAGTATACACTTCATGCACGAAGAGGATTGTGCCAAGATTCTGAAGTGGACGTGGGTGAGGGTTCAAAGTTTTATGTAGTTGTTGCCCTAGAATTTAGGCTTCAATATGGTTTAGAAGTGCCAAAAAACTAACTCGTATGGATTAATTTTCTTGGACTACCGCTGGAATTTTGGACTCAAGACGTTGATTGCAATTGGGGACTCAATCGGGAAAATGAAACATGTCAACCCCAGGATCTTGGGAACATGTGAAAAGCATATTTCTCGGTTCCTGGTGGAGGTAAACTTCGCTAGCGGTCTTCCTAGAGATGTTGATCTAATTTAGGGGCAGCACAGACATAGATAGAGGGTGGAATTTTGGGGGGTTACATTTCGATGCTTAATTTGTCACCAGACTAGCCACCTTATGGGTCATTGTCAACAACGTTATTGGCAAGGGAGGAGGAAAAATAAATCCAGGCTTGGTGCTTTCAAAGGGAAATCTACTCTGGGTTCACATGATCATGAAGTTTTGGGTAAGTCATCACTGCCTTCTTCTGATTATGATGTGAATAATAGGATTGCTCCTACATAAGATAATATCCCCTGGCCCTCATCTGAGTCTGATTTTAATGATGTCCCTAATAAGTCTGGCGACCTAGTATTGCATGAAGCCCTACCTCAAAAGTCATCCGGGCTGGTTATCACACCTTCTGAGAATTCTGATAATCCTCCTCAGGACCCGGTCTCTGAGGGTTTGATGACAGCCTCTCCTTCGATGCCTCCACTGGAATGGGCATCACCTTCTCCTTTACATGAACCTGGGATTGTAATGCCTTTTGAATCTCCACGTAATATGGTGGGGAGAGACATTGAGGCTCTTTTAGGGAATCCAAATATTGACTTAGCTACCCTTACTGTATTTTACAAAAAATCATCGGACCCTCCCGTGACCATTTCTTCGATGTCAACATCCAACATCATTTTCATGAAAAAATATAAATAAGTGTCACGTCATTTCCAGGGGAGGCCCAAGTCCAATCATTATTCCAGGATGATCTATATGATTTTCATGATGTACCGATTTCTGCAATTGATGACCCATGACCACTTAGAGCATGCGACCCGACACATGGTTATAAATGAATTCTATCTCTTCCATAAATATTAAGGGACTTGGTTACCCCTCTAAGTTGCACCGCCTTAGGGACCTGTTTAATGCGATTAATCCTTATGTGGCTTTACTACAAGAGACTTTGTGCCCTTGGATGAAAGCTATTGACCTTTTGTTATTGATTTGGCCTGGTTGGTATGTTTTTGCTATTGATGCTATGGTGATGGCGGGGGAATGCCGGCTATGTGGGACCCAAAGTTGGCTCATTTCAGTGCTTTCAGATTTTTCGGGGGCATTATATTATCTGGGTTTATTCGAGGATATAAAGCGAAAATTCATGTCATTAACTTGTATGCAACATGTCATGGTCGCTCTGCTTTCTGGGATCGTTTTGAGGCTTCATATATCTTGGGGGTATCGAATCCTATTGTTATTGGAGACTATAATGCAACTTTGTTTGTTGATGAATTATGGGGGCACAAGGTGAGGTAGGATCCTCTAGCTGACCATATAGGACGCATTTTCAATGACTGTAATATGGTGGATATTAGTATAGTACCTCCAGTACCGACGTGGACTAATAGATGGAAGGGGAAGGAGTTTATTGGTAAAAGGTTGGACAGATCCATGGTGAGTGAAGACCTTATGCATATAATGGGAAATTTTCGTTCACAGGTTTTTGAAGGAACTCTATCGGATCATATGATTATTTCTTTAGTATGGAGTAAGGAGGATCTGGTGTATGGGATCCCATTTAAATTTAATCATATTTGGTTAAATGATCCTCAATATAATCAAATGGTGATGGATTTGTGGCAGGAGCTGGGCCACAATGGGGAGGGGGCAGGTTAGCGGCGTCTCTCTGCCTGGCTTTGGGTTTTAAAAAATCGCACAAAGAGATGGGAAAGGGAAAATAAAATCCGCATGAGGGCGAAGTTGGATGCTATATCTGCGAAGGTTGCGATGATTCATGCTGAATTTAGGAATATTCCCCATTGCCAGCAGACTTGTGATCTCCTTAATGAATTGGAAATTCAGAGATTAAAATTTTTGGAGATTCAGGAGGTGACATGGAAGCTGAAGAGAAGGATCCAATGGTTGAAGGAAGGGGATGAAAATAAAAATTTCTTCCATAATGTGGCGAATGGAAGGAGGAACAAAAATTCAATATGGAAAATGGAGGTGCTCGATGGGTCTACATTCTTTTCGACTGAGGAGATATAGGCGGAGGCTTTTAGAAATTTCTCATCCTTTTATAAGGTTGGTGAGGAGATTTCTTATAGAATTAAAGCATGGGTCCTTGACCACATGCTGGTTATGATGGATCTAGTCGAAAATGAGATCCTAGGGAAAGAGATCACAAAAGAGGAGATTGGAGATGTTCTGAAGTCTTTTGCACAGGGCAAGAGTCCTAGGCCAGATGGGTGGCCAGCTGAGTTTTATATACACTTCTTTGATTTCCTAGTTGAAGACCTCCTTGTTACGATTGAAATTATTAGACTCAATGGACATGTTCCGGGGGATATGAATTCAACCTTTTTAGCTCTTATCCCGAAGTCACAAATGCAAAGGTTTTCTCGAACTACAGCCTGATCACTTTGTCAACACCATATAAAAGATAACGTCAAAGATTATTTCTAATCAGCTGAAGGGGTTTCAATCAAAATACATCTCAGTGGAACGACGTGGTTTTCTGAAGGGCAGGTCAATCCACGACATTTTTTCTACAACACAATAAGTGATCCACTCTATACATTCTAGGAAAATGGAGGCTTTGATTATGAAGGTGGATCTTTACAAGGTGTATGACTGTGTTGATTGGTATTTCATTATATTGCTACTATTAAGGTTTGGGTTCACTATGCAAAACATTAGATGGGTTATGGCATGTGTCTCATCAATAAATTATGTTGTTATTATCAATGGAAAGCCAACAAAATTCTTTAAGGTGGATAGGGGTCTTCACCAAGGATGTGCACTTTCTCCTCTCATATTTATAATTATTATGGATGTCTTCAATAAACTCCTCCAGAGGGCTACATGGGATGGATTTTTCTCGGCTTTTTCATTCTCCCCTACTATCTGTGTAACACATTCTCTCTCTTTTTAATGAATTACTTGTATTTGGTAGGATATTGCGGAATCAATGGTCCTATATCCATTATCTTCTTAATTGATTCGATGTGGCATCAAGGTTACATAGTAATAGAGACAAATCTTTGCTGCTACATGGTAGCGGGGATAAAAATGAGATTAAATTTATTTCTGAATTCATGGGAATCCAAATCAAGCCATTGAGGGAGGGGTATACATATCTGGGCTTCAAACTGAATCCATGTGGGTATACTTCAGTGGACTAGAGGTGGCTGGTAGACAAGTTCAAAGACATAGTTTATAGATGGAGCCACAGATGGCTCACTCTAGAGGGCAGGTATGTGCTTATTCAAGCTGTTCTCATACAGTTTATGGTATATTGGGGGCATTTATTCTACTTCCTTGACCAAACTATTGGACGAATTAATGTTTTCATATCCAATATTTTATGTTCTAGCATCTCCTGCAAAAGGAAGATTAATTTACGTAAGTTAAGCTTGTTATCAACTCCAAAAGTACTTGGTAGCTGGGGCTTACTGGATGTTCGGTCCTTTACTAATGCTCTTATTAAAAAATCACTATGGAGAGCCATACAGTCTGGGATTTTATGGTCAAAAATCCTACATTTCAAATATGTTGATGGGAACCTGTTACTTCAGATCTACAGGGGGGTCTATTGTCACTCTATCGCCGAATCAACTATTTGGAAAAACTTTAAGAAGATAATGGTGAGTGTTGGTCTATGCTTATCATGGAGATTTGGGAATGGAAAACATATTCTATTGGGGGTGGATTGTATTCTGGGGATTGACAGGGATATTTAGCTGGACGCCGAGATAATTCGTCGACTTGATCACAGGGGAATTTTTCACTTATTTCAAGTTATATCTTATTGGAGTCTGGGCATTCTAATCTAGAAAAGAAGGGAACAATTGGGACTTCCCGTAAGGGATTCACAAATTTGGAAAATATTTACTGATGGCCTTCATGAGGGAGGCATGTGTCTTCATCCGGGCAGAGATAGGTTGGTATGGGATGGAATAACAAAGGAAAGTAATCTGGTGGTGAAGGATATCTATTTTGTTGCTATGGCATGCTAGAACGTTGGGGGGGTTGTCTCTCCATTCATGAAATATTGGTGTTGGAAGATTCCCTTGAATATCCTTCTTTTCTCGTGGCTGGCATGGAAAGGAAGGAACTTAACATGGGATCATCTTAATAGATATGGTTTCCCTGGTCTGGGTCAGTGCCCTCTCTTCCATTCCCATGAAGAGTCGTCCTCACATTTTTTCTTGTATTGTGAGTTAAATAGGAAGGTATGGCAGCTTATTTCTAATCACATTATGGGACCTGGGTGGCTTTCAGATGATTTTATTGATACCTTTGAGAGAGGGGTGACACAAATGGTGTGTACAAATCTCCGCCTTCCTACTTGTTATGGGAGATATGGCTTGCTCGGAATCGACTCATTTTTTAGGATAAGACTATCATTGTGCCCTATATACATGGGGCCATCATGGTTTGGATTAAGGGTCAAGAACATGAACTGAAACTCCCCATCACAAATGATCTTTCTCATCATATTCGACCTCATTCTATCTCCCTACCAGCTGTATTTTGTGATGGGGCTGAGCCGGATGGGGTATATGGTTATGGTGCTTGGATCAAGATGGATAAATATGAATGATACCAGATGTATTAGAATGGGGGGAATGGTACAAAAAATAAGGCAGAACTCCTGGATTTATGGAGCGGCTTGTGGGTGGCTCACAATCTGGGTTTGTAATCCATTAATATATATGGGGATTCAAAAATAGTCATTGATGGCATCTGTGGGAGGGTTTCATTCCAGCCACGAGGGTTAATGGGGTGGATTGACCGTGTTCATGGACTGCTCTCTAAGCTAACTGCTCCATATCTCTCGCATGTTTACTGGGAGAACAACACTAGAGTAGATCAACTTTCCAAAAGAGGATTGGAGGTACCACCGGGTGCATATATTTTTCATATTTTAGGGAGAGGCAATTAATCCATCAATAGGAAATCCCTATTCCATGAGGTATATTTTTGGGGTTTAAATTTGTCCCTACTTCAGTTTGAATATTTTGGTTCATGGTGACAATTTTCTGGTATCATTTTCTTCCGGACCTTTTTGTATGATATTGTCCCCATCGTCTACAAGCGAGCCTGCAACTGGGGAGCCTACATTAAGCGAGTCAGGACACATGCAAGCATGTAATCATATTTTTCTCCTTTATTTCCTATTTTATTTATGATGGTTATGATTGTTGGAATTGGAGTAGAGTCTCCTACCTCACTGATGTTTTTGCTTTTTTATCAAACAATATCGGGTTCATACTGAAATGGTAATTGTGAACATGGGTGGGAGTTCTACACTGGTTTCCATTTTAATTGTTCAAGCTGGAACCATTTTTTGGTTAGATGGATATCTGTGTCGATGAAAAATGGTGTGCTCTAATATGACTGTTATATGTCACAAGTTTGATGTAACTGTTTGCATAACATAAGCAGTCATTTTTTCTTTCTGGAAAAAAAGAGATGAGAATGCTTATATTCAAACTGTATCTTCAAAACATAGTAAGACCATGAATAAACCTAATATTTTGGAGTATAAATTGAAAATTAATAAATGGGTATCAATACATCAAGGGAATTTAGGCATGGTATGTTTCCTTTCGAACCCTATGTTAAGAAGAACTAAATCGAGCTGTCACCAGAACGATTTGAGGAAATAATATGATGCAAATTAATATAGAGAAAGGTAAATATTCAAAGAAAGTAGAAGAATGACGTGAATTTGTATCTAAAAAGTTGTAATTGGTAGGGAAAATAAAATTTTGGATTCTAGAACTATGGGTAAAACCCTTTATAAATTCTAATAGAAACTGAATTAATTATATTATTATTATCTTATGACAAAATAAGAGAACAAAATAATAATATTTGGCCCTTCATCTAGGAGGATGAGAACCTTCAACTAGATCCACCCATATATAAATAAAGTCTAATAGAAAAAGTTCCATATTAACTCGTAAGGGAAAAATGGTTACTTGGTAGTTTCTCCAGCTGCTAATAATGTTAGAACCTCATTTGGGTGACATCTTTCTTTTCCGTAATCCAAGAAAGGTTTTACTTAATAAAATATTCCATAAATAAATCTTCTGATTATTACCAGAGTAAGATGGTAAGCTGAGGTAATTACCACTTGTTGGTGACCTTAAGGGGAACAAAAAAAACTTGGGTTGAAATAGGGGAGAAAGTATAAGAATTCTACACAAATTTGTGGTAAAAAATGCAAGTGATAACAAAGGGAAAAGTTAGGATTCAATGAAGGAAATAAAGGAATTTGAAAATAAAACAATTTCATATCACAAGACAAATATGATGGGAAAGAAAATAACTCTCCTTAAAAATATCGACGAAAATATTTTTCTCATAAATTGAATTTCCATTAGAGCATTCAAGAGAAACCACTAATATGTAAAGTTGAATTTCCTTAAAGAAATTTTTGTAGAGTATCATTGTGGCCACACTTACCAAAGAGAATGAACAAAATGAGTTTCCAAAATTGGGGTTAAGGGTTATGGAACATTCCTAAAAAATATGCATCGTTGAATTCAGATGCTTCATCTAAACCGTCAATGGAGAAATTGTACTCTAAGCCACAGGAAATCCACATGAAGGAAGGTATTTTTGAGAAATATAGGGGCATCTAGAGTAGATGATTTCTCTTAACTTGATAACTTAATGTGATGTATTTTTACTTAACTTGGGTAGTTTTCTTATTTCACTTGATTATTGCTAGTAGTCTCTTCATCAAATAGTTTCCAAACCATAAATAACAATAAGATAAAGGACACAAGATATAGGTGATCATCAAGGGCCAAAACCTCTACAACTAAGAGGAAAAACCACAAGAATTATTCTCTTATTATAGACCTTAAATTGATGAATTACAAGACCTACGACCCTTGACCAAGACCCTCCAAGACCAAGTAAAGCCTTGCTTCCAGACTCTTCTACAATTCTGACTTCTAGCAGATTCTTCTACAATTTTGACCTCCTCAATAGATTCTTCTAAAACTTCGACCTGCCTAGTAGATTCTTCTACAACTTCGACTTGCCTAGCAAATTTTTCTGAAACGTTGTCTTGCCCAATAAATTCTTATGGAAATTTGACATACCCAGAAAATTCTTCTGGAAGTTCGACCCAACATTTTTCCAACACTTTGACTTTCCCAACAGCTCCTTAGAAATTTGACTTTCCCAGCAAATGTAGAAAACCTAACATGAGAGAGAGAGAGAGATGCCCAAAACTTCGATCTTGATTTTCTTCTTCTTCTTTGTCCTTTTTCAGCTTCTATATTGAGGATATCAAACTTTCTTGAGTGTGTGTATAAATGATATCGAGTTCCTTCTTATTTATAGGATTTTGAGAGGTACGAATTTCTATATTTAGGCTGACTTGTCCCTTCATGTAATCTGACTTGATCTTTGCACTATGACGAGTTCTTGGAGGGTATTTTGACTCAACTTTGACTCAAATAAATTATTTTTACAATATGTAACATACCCAAATGGGCCTTTCATATATGACAATGAATTTCTTTGACTTGTAGACACAATGACAAGCCCTAGAAGCTTTCAATGGAAGCTTGACCTAAAAATAAATTTCCCTTGAGCATGAAACCTATGCCTCAAAAATAAAAATAATAAATGTGTTTTTGTATTTTCATTAAATACATAAAATCATGATCACATATGTCATTATGAATACCAAACCTAGTTACATTTTTCAACACTCCCTCTTAACTAGGGAGGTTTCATAATTCATAAAAGGTACTTATACATTCTCAATCTGAAGAATTCTCATTAGAGGAACAAGTTTGGTAACCCATCCGTTTAGCATCATATCAAATAGCATTGTCACATAGCAGGGCCTTGAATAACAATTCTATCTTTCCAAAAGATCAAGGCACACTTTTGGTGAGCCCAATGACTTATAGACACCATCATCATTGTCTCTCAAGGTGCATACCCCACCCAAGTGTTCACAGAGTATGTCCTTATAGGAATATTCTTATCTTGGATTCCCAATCCTCAAAGAAAATTGGTCCTCTATGACTATTCTTATCTTGGATTCCCTTCCTCGTCCTCAAAGAGTATCAGATTCCAAATTCTTACCTAATCCTCCATTATTTCTTCCGAAAGTGAAGAAAATAATGATTTGTCTATCTCTCCCTCTCAACTGGGGAGGATATACCCATTCCTATAAAGGAATGTATCCTTTCCCATAAAAGGAATGTACCCAAGCTCCCTCTTATTCAGGAACTTTTCCAAGCTCTGTCTTAACCTGGGACTTGCTTCCAGCACCTTTCTGCTCTAGGTGGAGATCATGAGACTATCATATCCTTGTGGGGATCCTTCCACTAGTATAAAATGGTGAAATTAGTGACTAGGTGACTAAAAATGTTAGTCACTGTAGATTTTCAAAGTGAAATACTACAAAAAATGAATAATCTGAAATGATCAACTAAAATCGACTAACATAAATGACTGATTTAGTCACGGGTTAAAATATATGACTAGATAATAAGTAATGCAACTTAAAATGACTAACATGAATGAATAAATTATTCTAGGAATAAAAATATGACTACTTAACAAGTACTATAATAATACAAATTAGTCGTTTATGCTAGTCATTTTAATTGTGTCACTTCGACAATAAAAAATTACAAGTGATAAGGGATTCAAAGGCTATTATAGGTTATACTTCATTATACACTTATTTAATGGATTAGTCAAGTAATATAGCTATGGATCTTATTAGAATATTTAGGGTTATATCCTTTGAGCACATTCATAGGGAATTAAATTCAAAGGCTGACACATTATCCAAAATGAGAGTGGGCATATAGCCAGGTCAAATACATTACGGAGAATACCTGCAAGGAGAAGTCTTGGTTGATTATGAAGAATACTTGCAAACGAGAGGTGGCCTTATTGTTTAACCTATACACACACAAGAACATTGGACTCTACACTTTAGACCCCCCTTGGTGGGTTCAAAGTGTGTTTACATTGGTTTTGAGTTGGAACGTCTAGTCATCATGATTTTCCTCTTCTCATAACATCTGCTAGCTTTGTCATATACACAAGATAGAGTTACAGAATAACCACATCTCTAGATGCTCCATTTATTATGGGACTCAAGGGATGTTGTATTGTATTTATCAAGAATTGGATGGGTTATTGTCTACATTCTTTCAATACAATTATATCTATTTTTATGAAATAGGTCCTTGGATTTATGTCTTTATAAAAGGCCTCGTGTGGCTCCGTTGAGATTTTATTTTAATTAAATTTGGAGAACATCCCATGAATGTGACAACAATAGGATTTTTTACAAATTGACTCCATCTAATTCTGATGTGGAGTTAATGCATCCTATATTTGTTGTGAGTGAATTCTATGATTCAGCTTCTACTCCCGCCTATAAAATGTAAGCCAAGAGAGGCAAATGAGCATGATGAGGAATGTGGGGTGAGGAAGAGAGATGTGCGTATGCAAAACTCGCTATTGTAATACTCCTTTTCGCCGAATGAGATAACTCCGCTGCATTTGGTGGACGTAGCCCAGATTGGTTGGGTGAACCACGTTAAAATCTGTGTCTTTATGTTTGTTTTATGTTGTGTGTTCTTTGTGTTTTGTTTAAGTTTTTCCGCTGCTGAGCTCAACAATTTGGTATCAGAGCGCAAGTGTTTTTTATTGCAGAGGCATATTTTGTTGATCCTGTGATTTTGTGGAGACTGGATGCGTCCAAGAGTTGCTGCTGTGCAGAGCGCAAGTGTTGAAGTAGCCATTGTTTCTAAGGACGCAGTCCTGCGTTAACCAGAGGTCGTGTGGAAGAGCCACTACAAAGCTCGTGAGGCCGGGTTAGCTATGATTGATTCACGGTATCACATGAGACGCTGTGTGTGTTTGCGTTATCTAAGTGCTTGGATCGTGGACGTATGAGCGCAAATCTCACTGCAGTTCTATTTTTATAACCTTTGAATATGTTTGTAAGTTCTAAGTTTCAATAACTTACGTTGAAAATGTGTTATATATAATTTGTTGTGCGTAAATTCCAGTAACCAGATCGCATGAGACCGTGAGCAGCGAAGTCGGAGGCTGGATCAAAGAGCCGTGAGCTATGACCAGAGCCGAGTTCGTTTGACTGTGAGGGCCGGTTGAAGGCGGCTGGTATCTACCAAAAACCCGCACGCAGAGTTTTGACCGAGCAACATATTTAGTATTTAAAATTTTTTAGTTTACGTGGATTCTTTTCTGGCTTGTCCACACGTTAAAATAATGGCATGGCAGCATTGAAAAGCAGTTGGTGTACTAGAGAGGCATCGATGACACAGAATGGTGGTTTGTTTCACTTTGTATTTAAAACATAAATCGATTTATATCACTGAATTGTTTCACTTTGTATTTAAAACATAAATCGATTTATATCACTGAATTGTTTCACTTGTATTCAAAATTTCGATATACATTGTATTTTTTATATATCGTTTTTTTGAAGTCTTTTAAGATTCGATTATATTTAATTTCATTGTATATTGATATTGTATATCGATTTGAATTGTAATATGTCATGGTGGCAAGCTTGACAAGGGAATCTTTTTTATCAAATTGTTAAATTTGATTTAAAAAAGGAAATTAAGGATCCATAGAAGTTAAACATGGCAAAACACAAAGTGCTCGGTTTGAGATCGAGAAGTTCAATGGAAAAAACAACTTCGAGATCTGGAAAGTGAAGATGTATCATCTTCACGTGCAACAAGGCGTGGCGAAGGCGCTGTTGGGAAAAGCCAAACAGTCTTACACCATGACAGATGATGAATGGAGTGACTTGGATGAAAGAGCACTGAGAGGCATTCGACTGTGTTTGGCGGATGGTGTTTTGTTTAACATCGTGTCAGAGAAAACCGCTGCTGGTTTGTGGACAAAGCTTGAAAAGCTGTACATGACAAAATCCTTAACCAATAGGATTCTTCTGAAGCGACAGTTGTACAACTTGCGCATGAAGGAAGGTACGACGATAACTGATCATCTGAATACCTTTAATACTCTCCTGGTGCAGTTAGAAAGTATAGAAGTAAAATTTGAATCAGAAGATAAAGCTGTAACTTTATTATGCTCGTTGCCCGAGTCATGGGATCATTTTGTTACTTCTATAAGTCTTAGTTCATCATAAACCCTTGAATTTGATGATGTTGTTGGAGCTTTGTTGTCCGAAGAAACAAGGAAGAGGTCAAATTCAGAAACCTCTACATCAGAAGCAATGATGGTCAGAGGTCATTCTAAAGAAAGACGCTTCAGTAAGCACAACAACTCGCGTTCAAAATCGAAAGGGAAGAAGAGTAAGGTAAAGTGTTGGTTTTGTGGCAAATCAGGACATTTGAAGAAGGACTGTTGGAAGAGACAACAAACATCCAAAGGAGACTCTTCGACAGAGAAGAAAGAAGCAAACACGACAGATACAGGTTCGGCATCGATTTCAGGTATGAGTGATGAAGTGTTATCAGTTAGTTTGTCTAATCATGATCAACATTGGTTGTTAGATTCTGGTGCGTCAAATCACATGTGCATTCATAAAGAGTGGTTTAAAACTTATAAATCAATCAATGATGGAGTTGTTTACATGGGAAATGATGTCTCATGTAATATTGTGGGAATTGGAAGCATCCAGATTAAAATGTTTGATGGGACAAATAAAATTCTAACTGATGTAAGACATGTACCTGAACTAAGAAAAACCTCATTTCACTAGGAGTACTAGACACTAATGGATATAAAACCTTTATTCAAGGTGGAGTAATGAAAGTTTATAAAGGAATTTTACTAGTAATGAAAGCAAAGAAGGTTGGAAATATTTTTCAGTTAGAAGGAAGAACAGAGTCAAATCATGCTTCTACAGTATCTGAAAACGACAATAATTCTATTCATTTATGGCATCAAAGGTTGGGCTATATGAGCGAAAGAGGATTAAAATTTTTATCTGATCGTAAGTTACTTCCTAGTTTAAAATCTTCTAAGTTTGATTTCTACAAACATTGTCTATATGGGAAACAAAGCAAGCAGAAGTTTAAAACTGGAAAACATACTAGTAAGGGAATCCTTGATTATATCCATTCTGATGTTTGGGGTCCATCTCCTACAACCTCATATGGAGGATCATCATATTTTGTATCTTTTATTGATGATTTCTCTAGAAAAGTGTGGGTCTATATGTTAAAGAAAAAGTCTGATGTATTCACATTTTTCAAACAGTTTAGAGCATTAGTTGAAAACATCACTGGAAGAACCATTAAATGTTTAAGAACTGACAATGGTGGTGAGTTCACTTCAAAGGAATTTGATAATTATTGCAAGGACGCTGGGATCGAAAGACATAAAACCACTGTATATACTCCTTAGCAAAACGGAGTTGCTGAACGCATGAACAGGACTCTTTTAGAGAGAGCAAGAAGTATGCTTAGTAACGCCAATTTGCAGAAGGAATTGTGGACAGAAGTGGTTTCTACAGCTTGTTACTTGGTAAATCGATCACCATCAACTGCGATAGGATGCAAAATTCCTCAAGAGGTATGGAAAGGTTATCCATGTGATTATTCTAAATTGAAAGTTTTTGGTTGTGATGCATATGCTCTAGTTCCGAAACATCAGCGTTCTAAATTAGATCCTAAATCAAAAAGATATATCTTTGTTGGATATGGTGATGGGACTAAGGGATACAAGTTGTGGGATCCTACTACTCACAAGATCATCATTAACAGAGATGTTAAATTTAATGAATCTTCACTTGAAAATCCAGATGTAGATGATAAATTGAAACAAGATAATGTACCTAAGCTTCAACACATTCAGTTTGAAACCAGTTCAAATACTGATAATAGTCCAGATGAACAAGTTTCAGATTCAGATCATGAACAAGTTTCAGATGCAGATCATGAACGTGTTTCAGATGCTGATCATGAAGAAGTTCCTACAGATAATAATCAGCAAATTGTGGAAGTACCAGAAACATCTTTAAGGAGGTCTACAAGAATCATACGACTTCCTAAAAGGTATGATGATTATGTTACTTTAGTTTCTTTAACTGCTAACGATGATGAACCTTTGTGCTATCAGGAAGCTATAGAAGGTTCAAACAGTGGTAAGTGGAAAGAGGCTATGAAGGACGAGATGAAGGCATTAGACAAGAATGCCACATGGGATCTGGTAGAACTTCCTAAAGATAGGAAAACTGTGGGATGTAAATGGGTTTACAAATTGAAAAGGGGTGTTGATGATAAAGAATACAGGTACAAAGTGAGGCTAGTTGTGAAAGTTTTTTCTCAGAAAGTCAGCATTGACTTTCATGAGATATTTTCACCAGTTGTAAAAATTGTTTCAATTCGGATTGTGTTAGCATTAGTTGCTTTACTTGATTTAGAATTACAACAACTAGATGTTAAAACTGCATTTTTACATGGAGATTTAGATGAGGAGATTTACATGGAACAACCGAAAGGGTTTGTTCAAAATCGCAACAAGAAATTTGTCTGCAGGCTCAAGAAATCATTGTATGGTCTGAAGCATTCGCCTCGACAATGGTACAAGAAATTTGATTCTTTCATGATGAGTCAAAATTATATAAGAAGTGAATATGATCATTGTGTTTACTTTAATAAATTAAGTAATAGCATGTTCATTATCTTTGTGTTGTATGTTGATGATATGCTTTTAGCAAGCAAAAGCATAACAAAGATCAACAGGTTAAAGGCTCAGATGGCTAGGACGTTTGATATGAAAGATCTAGGAGCAGCAAGACAGATTTTGGGCATGGAGATTTTCAGAGACAGGAGTAATGGTAAGTTGTGGCTATCACAATAGAAGTATATTGAGAAAATACTCTTGAGGTTTGGTATGAACAATGTGAAGCCTGTTTCAGTCCCTTTTGCTTCCCATTTTAAGCTTTCTTCAAGTTTATGTCCTAACACTAATGAAGAAAAGGAATATGTGTCTCGAATTCCATATGCCAATGTAGTAGGTTGTTTGATGTATGCGATGGTTTGTACTCGACCAGATATTTCACATGCAGTTGGGGTTGTCAGCAGGTATATGGAAAATCTAGGAAAAGAACACTGGTCAGCAGTGAAATGGGTGCTTCGGTATCTGAGAGGCACAAGTGATTACTGTATCACTTATAACAGGAGTAGTGAATTTGTTTGTGGATATGTTGATTCCGATTTTGCAGGTGATTTGGATAAGAGAAGGTCAACTTCAGGGTATGTCTTTACTCTTGCAGGTGGAGCTATTAGCTGGATGTCAAAGCTACAGAACATTGTTGCTCTATCCAATACTGAAGCAGAATACATAGCTGCTTCACATGCTTGCAAAGAAGCGGTTTGGTTGAAAGGTTTGTTTGGTGAGTTTGGTAGGTTACAGGACAACATTAAGTTATTTTGTGATAGTCAAAGTGCAATTCACTTGGCTAAAAATCCGGCCTATCATAGTAAATCAAAGCATATACCTATCAAGTACCATTTTGTAAGACAGGTTATCACTGAATGAAGAGTCTCTCTTGAAAAAGTGCATACAAAGGAAAATTGTGCAAACATGTTCACAAAACCAGTTTTGTTAGAGAAGCTACGATGGTGTCTGGCTTCTCTTGGCTTGCAGAAAAGATAAAAATAATAATGGAACAGGGTATCAGGCTAATTGTTGTCAAGGTGGAGATTGTTGAGATTTTTCTTTTAATTAAATTTGGAGAAAATCTCATGAATGTGACAACAATAGGATTTGTTGCTAAATTGACTCCATCTATTTCTGATGTGAAGTTAATGCATCCTATATTTTTTGTGAGTGAATTTATGATTATGTTTCTACTCCCAGCTATAAAATGTAAGGTCGTAGAGGCAAATGTGCATGAGGAATGTGAGGTGAGTGGAAGAGCAAATGAGAAACTTTGTTGTTGTAATTATCCACTTGATGAATGAGATTTTCGATGCCCTGTTTGGTGGACGTAGCCCAGATTGGTTGGGTGAACCACGTTAAAATATTCTATGTCTTCATGTTTGTCGAATGTTGTGTGTATTTGTTTATTTATAATTTCCGCCGCTTAAGTCAACATGGCCTTCCCCTTTGGAATTCAATTCTTCCAAAGGGGTCACCTCCTTCCATGTTGCATTGACTACTTAGAACCAATTTAAAAAACGAGTAGTCTATAGTGCGACTTTTTGAAGGCTTTTACGGTGGCTTTTTCTAGTATAATTTCTCTAAAATCCGGCAGGAATTTATTGAAAAGAGAAATTTGATTGCTAATCTTAAACAATAGAAGTGTCGTAGAGGTTTTGGAGGGTGTTGAATCCATATATAGAGTCAAAAAACCAGTTTAAATAACAAAAACCAAGATTTTACCTCAAATTTTTTCACCGGATTCTGGCACCTGAAACTCCAAAAAGTCGAACTAAAGACAACTCCATTTAAAAAAACCAAGATCTCCAAGGATTCTAAACCCCCACCCACACATATATAATCTAACCTATAAAAATAAAAATCAATATAATATTATTTTGTTTTCATTATACTAAAATAAAAATAAATATTCAATGACTACAAAATAAATAAATAAATAACTTAATTATTTATAATAAATTTTAAAATACAAAAATAAAAATTTTAATTTTATGATAGATTTATATTTTGATTAT
>JAXQQM020062532.1:0-55490 GCA_034641835.2 Pinus albicaulis
CAGCCTATGACAGCCCAAAAGCACGTAGATAAGATGATTTACTTCTTTGATCTTCATGAAATTGATATCGAGGATGTGAAGATGAGGTTGTTTGCACAAAGTTTGGGAGGAGAAGTAAGAAAATGGTTTAGAGCTCTACAAGAAACCACTATTGACACTTTAGAAGATTTGCATTGAAATTTTATAGAAACATGGGAAGAAAAGAAAAACCCCCTTCAAATTCTGTCTGAATATGAGAACATCAAAAGAATGTTGGCGAAACTGTGCAATATTATTGTGTGAGATTTAATGCAATGTACAATGCTCTTCCTGCACAAATAAAACCACTGGAAGGTTTTGATTTAGTCCATTTTCCAGATGGATTTGATACTGATATGGCATATCATTTGCATGAACGTGATCCTACAACTTTAGCAGATATGAAAAAGAATGTTGTAAGTGTGGAAGCGAATTCGCTAGCCAAAAGAGAAAGGATGAGATCTGAAAAGAGAGTGATCATCAAGGAGGAGACATCTACTTCTGATGCTAAAATGGATTCACTACTCAAAAATATGGAAAAAATGGTTGATCGATTTTCTATCTCAGATAGACCTGAAACACGGATTTGGAACCCAAATTTTAGAGGGCAGCATCAGCCTCATTTTAGAATCAAGCATTCAGAGCATAAATAACTTGACCAAGTAGTACAACAACAGTAGATTTGAACCCCGTTGCATCAGAATTATGTTCAAGGAGTGGAAGAGGAAGAAGATGAAGATCCAGTGGTCGAAACAAATCATTTCTTTACAAAAGATGGTCTACCCATGTTTCTGACTGAAGATGAAGGGTATACTAAAAATTTGGATATTCCAAAATATGAGGACTATATCTTGGCAAATGATGATGATTTGGAAACTGAATCCGATGATTACCAACATGGGTACATATGAATGCTTTGAGTGCATAGCAGAAACAATATTCTTTAAGGAGCGGAGATGAACCTATAAATCCTATTCAGAAAAGAAAAGAGCTTCAGTCAAAGAATGAACTTCCAAATAATCAGAGAAAGGGTAAATAGCATGTAGATCAGAATCATAGCAACATCAACCGGCCATCAACAAGCTCAGCTACTAAAGAGAAAGACACTCATAAAAAGGAGAATGTAACAAAGGATAAAAATGATAGAAGAGATATTGTCACCAAAGAGGTAGATAAAGTCACAACTTTCAATTTAGAAAATGAAATAGCTAAATTGAAAGTGTCCATTCCTTTGACAAAATTAGTAAAGAATAGTCACTATAAACATCATGTGTCTAAAATTTTTCTAGCAGATCCTTTGTTCGATATGGTTAATGTTGAAGATGACCACCCTGAGCTCATTTTCGGTCCAGCCCCCTTTTATTTAAGCCTTAGACTACATGAGTACATACTTCATAATGTTATGCTTGATTCTGGGGCTTCTCATAATTTAATGCCAAAGGCTATTATGGAAAAGGATTCCAGGGCTTCTCACAATTTAATGCCAAAGGCTATTATGGAAAAGATGGGCATGGATATCACCCGACTGTATCATGATTTGTATTTGTTTTATTCTGGTAGAGTTCGCTGCATTGGTCTCATTGAAGATTTAGTGGTTTCCTTAGACCAAATCCTAGCCAAGAATGTCTTAATGGATGTGGTGGTGGCTGATATACTGCCTCAATTAGGCATGTTGTTGTCTAGATCATGGGGAGCCAAACTCAAAGGTACTTTACAACTTGACTTCTCTTATGCTACTATTCCTGTTTTCAGGCAATTGAGGAAATTGTACCGAGAAAAGAAAATGAAGTATATGATAACTAGTAAGGAGAAGCCCATAAATCATCCAATACAGGCTGTACATATAGATCTAGAATCTTTTATTTTGTATAATGATGGTAGTTTGAATAATGTAAGTAATCAACTAGTAAAGGTAGAGGATGTACCCGAAGTTTTAGAGAGTTTTAGAGAAATTCTTCATAAAGAAAAAGAAATGGTGGCTTCTTCAGAACAGCCTTTAGAAGAACAGAAAATCAGTACAAAACTGAAAAATGAGGTGACCGACAAAAGTAAATCAGAACCAATAGTTAAGTTTCAGCATCTAGAAGATGAAGATGGCCTTTGGAGCATGGATTTTGATGGTGCTTTGGTTAAGGAAGGTGCAGGTATCGGTATTTGGATTCGAAGTCTTGTTTGTAAGTCAGGTGGAATTCCAAGTAATGTTAGAGAATTCTCTTACAAATTGACTTTTGACTATCCTAACAATGAAGTGGAGGATGAAGCATTGATCACAGGTCTCAAAATTTTGAAGAAACTTGGTGCAAAAATAATTTATGTTTATGGTGATTCTGAGCTTGTCATAAATCAGGTGAAAGGAGAATATCAAGCAAAGCATCCACGAATGAGAGCTTATAAGAACGCAGGATATCTTAAAAAATTTCCCTGCATATACATTAACAGCGGTACCAAGAAGTAAAAATATCATTGCAGATTCGCTTGCTATGGTAGCAAGTAATCTCAAAATTCTGATGAACTCAAGTAATAAATTTGAAATTCATGTCAAACATAGACCTGGTGTTCCTGATAACTTAAGGTACTGGCAATTTTTTTGGGATGACAAAGAAATTAATAGCTTTATGCAGAATGAAGGAAATTTGAAAGATGCTTGTATTGATCATGTTTGTGATTCTGATGATCAAAACATAGAGGCAAATCAGATGAATAGTTTGCAGCTGAAAGATAATATTACTCTTAGAGGTCTCATACCTTTAGAAGAACTGTTTGATCAGGATGATGTGGCGAAAAACCCAACATTGAATCCTATAGAAAAGGGTGTGGAAGACGTGAACATCGGAACAGTAGATAAACCGAAGATGGTTAAGCTATCTAAGACATTATCTCCCGAGGAAAAAGATAATTACATCAAATTGTTATCTGAATTTTTTGATATTTTGGCATGGGATTATGCAGATTTGAAGGTCTATGACAAAAATATATTCAGCACAATATCCCCATCAATCTGGATCAAAAACCTTTCAGACAGAAGTTGATAAGGATAAATCCAATACTTTTGCCATCCATCAAGAAAAAGGTAAATCGATTGTATAAATCTGGTATCATTGCTCCAATTAGATTTTCTGATTTGATTTCAAATTTGGTTCCAGTAACAAAAAATACCAGAGAGATAAGGTTGTCCATTGATTTCTGAAATTTGAATCAAGTTTCTTTAAAGGATAATTACTCCCTTCCTAAAATGGACCATGTTCTGCAAAGGGTAGTTGGAGCATCACTGATGTCAATGCTTGATGGTTATTCAGGTTATAATTAGATTTTGGCACATGAAGAAGACCAAGGTAAAACTCCTTTCACAACACCGTGGGGGACCTTCAGTATGTCAAAATGCCATTTGGACTCAAGAATGCAGGGGCTACTTTTCAGCGGGCGATGGATATAGACTTTGCTAATGAGAAATATGTTTTCTTAGTGGTGTATTTAGATGATTGACAGTGTTTTCTAGTTCTGATGATCAGCATTTATACCATATGAGAATTTTTTTTCAGAAATGCAGGGAGTTCGGAATTTCTCTGAATCCGAAAAAGAGTCTTTTTGCCATGGAGGAAGGAAAACTTCTCAGTCACATAATTTCCAAAGATGGAATTCGCATTGATCCTTCCAGAGTAGAAGCAATTCAGAAAATAGATTTTCCGCGTAGTAAAAAGGAGATACAAGATTTTAATGGTAAGATAAATTTCTTACGTATATTTGTTCCTAATTTGGCTTAGCATTTGCATGAAATGACTAATATGTTGAAAAAGTACAGCAGTGTAAAATGGACCAATTATGTTATGAATTATTTCAACTTGGTAAATCTTTCTTTAACTATAACTCTTGTTTTGGTTAGTCTGGATTATACTAGTGATTTTATAATATTTTCATTTGCATCTAAGCACACCTTGGCTGTGGTTTTGATGGAAAATAAGGATCAAGTTGAACATCCCATTGCTTTCTTTAGTAGAGCCATTAGAGATACTTCTCTCCACTATAATATTATTGAGAAGCAAGCTTTGGCCTTAATCAAAGCCTTGAAGGATTTCCGGGTCTATATTCTACATCCACACACTATAGCTTATGTTCCAAATGCAATTGTAAAAGAAGTTATCATGCAGACCGATCCAGAAGGAAGGAGAGGTAAATGGATAGCAGAAATGCTAGAGTATGATCTCCAGATCAAGCCAACCAAGCTGATCAAGGTACAGGGGTTAGCCAAACTCATGGTTGAATCTAACTTGCATGCTCTAGACATAAACCTTATTGCAGCAATGTCAGATGATGAAGAATATGGCACTCTAATACAGGTATCAAAAATGTTTCTCATTTCACCATGGTATTCAGATATAGTGTATGTTCTTCAGCACTTATCACCTTATCCTGGAATGTCAAAAAGTAAGGGTAGGTCTTTGAAATTAAAATCTGCTAAATACTGCATTCTAGGTAGTGCCCTTTATTGGAAAGATTTAGGAGGTGTTCTTTTAAATTGTCTAGTTGAAGATGAAGCTAAACAAGTAATGGATGACTTCCATAGGGGAGATTTTTTAGGCCACTTGTTTCGGAAAACAACAACTAATAAAGTGTTGAGAGCAGGGTATTATTGGCAGACTCTATTTTCAGATTTGTACAAAATAGTCACAAACTGTCATGAATGTCAAGTTTTTCAGGGAAAAAGGAAACTCCTTCCTCTTCCGTTGAAGCCTATTATTACACTGAAAATTGTGATCCTGACATTTTGCCGTGTGTATGAGCTCATTATTACTCATACTTCTCCCTTTTGCAATTCTAACATATCAGTTCCTCATGTCAAGCCTTGAAAATCAGAAAAAGATCCTAAAAGTCTCCTAAACTTTGGTGTCGCACTTTCTGGCTATCTTGCCTGCGGTCCCGCACCGAATGTTCAGCTTTCCTGCTTTCCTGAATGCACTTTATCTTTTTTATAGGTGCGGACCCCTGTAAGATTTAAAAGGCGCAAGTAAATTCCAAAAATCTCAATTAAAGTAAATTCTGGAAGCTTCTAGAATGGATTTTGCAGTGGCAGAACCGCTCTTGTGAGGTGCATGAATCCCTTACCTTATGGAGCTAACCCCTTGATGTGAGGAGCTTATCCCTTTGAAGGAGGATTCTATCCCTTCATACTTGGAAAAGAAAACCTCCTCTTTTCCACTATAAAAAGAGGCATTGGGTAGCCTCAAAGGGAGTTCAAGCTTTTAGAATATTTGAAGTTAAGTGCTGTTGAGATTTAGACTCAGTTAACTAAGAATTTTGTGAGGAGAGATTACATACCTCTATTTGTCTTGGTTGGAGGAGTGCAGAGCTTATCAAAGTAAAGGAGACTCCTACTTCGGACCCCGGAAAGTCCTGTGCAACATCAAGGCTCAGGTTGTAAGGATTTTCTCCTTTTGAAATTAATACAAATATACTCATTTTTCTCAATAAGCCTTCAATCAATGGTTTATTTCATAGATTCCTTGATCACTATGATAAGCATGGTTTATGATGATTTCTATACAGGTGCTATGTAATATTTTTCTTGTTTGTGACTGCAGGTTTACGAGGAAAACTCCTTCAAGCGCGCAAGGGACAATAACGACTTCAAACAAGCACTAGACAAACGGTAAGTCTTTTACACCTATATAGAGCTTTTCATAGATCACATATTCTTAGAGAAAGATTAGTATGTTTGGTTGTTTGTTGCTAGATACTTTTAGTACTAGGGAGATCGGTCTTGTCCGCAAGACGGATTAATCCACACAACAAATTGGCGACTCCGTTGGGGAAAGAACTTGTTGTTTTTGGTTCTCTTTTATTTTGAGTTGAGGAAACGTTTTCCTGGTTTTTGATTGATAAACATTTGCCCGGGTAGCTTAGGTTTTCTCTGTTTTTCAAAATTTTGAAATCCTTTAAGTTTTTCTCTAGTTTTTCCCGGGACCGCACTTTGCCTTGTTTTCACAGTGTGGGCAGTTTCGCACTTTTCCTGTGTAGACAGTGCAGGACCGCACCTGTGATATCTTGGAGCCTGCGGACCCTGCTAAAGTTTTGAAAAACTTCAGATTTCTTTCTTTAGTTTATCTTGATTTTGATTTTCAGTTTTTTTTTGTCTGCCCAGATTGATGATTGTTTCTATCAAAATCTTTCTGTTAATAAATCTCAGCAGTATTGGTGTTTTGATGATTTTCTAGAAGTTTTGCGTTTTGGATTACATTTCACTTGGTCTTTGTAGCGATTTGAAGCATTTGACATTTTGAAGTACCTCAGATTACTTTGGTCTTTTTGGTCTTTTTGCTGGATCTGACCCGATTGTGAAATCATCCTTTATTGAGAAATAGAGTTACCTGTTTCTTTGCAAATCTTCGAAAAGAAACTTTGTTATTGGTTTTTGAATTTCATTTTTAATAAAAACATAATTGAGTGTTTTCAATCTGTTTGTTATTCTGGACGAATAGATCCTTAGTTTGCTGAGCAACTAAGTAAAAACATTCTTCAAAAAAAAATCTTAAAGCTTTTATTTATTTAGATTATTAAAGTTTGTAGTTTTGAGTGTTGTTAAACTTTGTAGATCCTGAAATTAGTTTTGTAGTTTTGAGTGCTTTTAAAATTTGTAGATTTCTTTTGAAGGAAAATTGTTTTGTAGCTTCAAGTTTTTGGAAAGTGAAAGGATTTTTATTGTGAGCTTCGATCATTTGTTGGAAAAGACAAAAATATTTTCTTTCAAGTATTCTTTATGTTTAAAGAAGGAATTGTTTATTAAAAGAATTGCATTCTCTAACTTTTCCTTAATTAGAATTTCATTGAAAGAAAACAATCTGATTATCATTTTTAGGTGCATTTTTAGTGTCTTTTGGAAATCGAGTATTCACACCATCAGAGTTTCATTTTCGCACCCATTGACTTAAGAAACAGCTCTTAAAAGTAACGCTTAATTAAAATTCATCTAGTAATCTTTTTATTTTCTAGGGTTCTTATCACCAACACAGCTTAGGCTAGTATCTTGGAGTAGGGAGTAGTTAACTCTCCAAGGTAGTAAAAACAAACAGGTAGACAAATCTTGTGGTAGGAGATAAATCCAATTGTAATTTGTATAATCTGGGAAGCTTCTCTTAAAGAATTCAATCAAGAGATCATGTCCGAACCTTTGAGACAATCAATTCTGTTTCATTGGGGAAGATAGAAGATTTTGCGCGTATTACAAACAGTAAACCTCGGATTAACCATTGTCGAGGAGCCTGGGGTCACTTGTCGGTAAACCTCGGATTAACCATGTCGAGGAGCCTTCAAGGGGATTGAGCTTGCTACTTTTCCCTTGCGCGTGAAATCAGATCGTAGACTGTTCCCCTAGTTATATTTGTTACTGTTGGTAACCTTAGTGTCCATTATCTTAAGATTATTTCCTAAGGTGACGGTGAAGGAAAGATCTCACTGTACCTGGAGCAGACGTCAACTAGACTCACTTGGACTCTCTGGGGGGTTCTCTTCACACGAGATGGTTTTGTGAGGAAAATTGTGCCAGTCTGTTTAATTAAGTAGGTTGTCGGGGTAACTGTTCCAACCGCCCTTTCTGTGTTAAATTTCTACTAAGTTGGATTTCATCACCAACTAATGTTTTTAGAACGGAAAGTTACTGTTTGTGTGTCGTTTGAACTCTTAGATTTTTAAGCGTGTGATTCAGTTGTTTGTTTCTTTAGAGACTTTAGGTGTTTTCATTGAAATTTTCTTTGTTTGCGTGTGATTAGTTAATATTTAATCATGGCAGAATTACCGAGACAATCCCGGAGACTGCAAGGGAAACCCCCTGAATATTCACCAAGTCAGCTTGAAGGGCTTCATGCTCTGGTATCATCCAGTAGTGGTAGGATTAAATCAACAGAAATTGGAGGTTCATCCATAGTTTTCCATCCTGATCATCAAATACCTACAACATAATACATTCAAGAACCGATTTCAGTTTCTGAAGTTACTGGTAGTATTCCTGCTTCCAGTGAACTGGCTGACGAACCTGAAATCTCTGAACCTGAAACTGAACCTTCTGTTGTGGAAACATCCTCAGGATTTATTTCACCAACTTCTAGTGATCTTGGTTCACCTAGGATAAGAAATATTGTCACTGACGATCTTCCAGCTGGTCTTATTTCAATTGAATAACTTACTAATCCAGACAAAGATATATCTCTTCTCGACTCCCCTCAATCCTTAAATCTTAGGGAGCGTGAATCTATTTTCTACAGCCCTATTCGAACTAGTGCTTGGTATCTATCTTTAACAAACTTTTTAGAGAATCCGGGTCTTGCTTTTTCTCCACCTCAAGTTCCACTTCATCCTACACCCAGAGGTTACTATTCGCCATCCATTATGGCCAGAGAGTCATCCATGTTTTCCCAGACACCGGAATCATTTCTACACGGTGGTCCTTCTGTTCCTTCAGGATATCAGGCTCTTTCTAGTACTTTCTCGGGAGCAGCTCCTCAACCAATCGAACAAATGTTGTCATCTGGTAATAGTGGTGTTAAAACTGAAACGTCGAATGCAGCGCAAATCTATATGATGTCTGGTAATATTCTGAATCCTCAACCTCAAGGCAGTCATTTACCGCCTGGAGGGCCAATACAGGGAAATCTGTTACCGCCTGGGGGGCAACCTCAAGGTAGTCAATTACCGCCTGGGGGGCAACCTTCAGGTAGTCAGTTACCGCTTGGGGGGCAACCTTCAGAAAGTCAGTTACCGCCTGGGGGGAAACCTCAAGGTAAGTTTTTCCCAGGACAAACTGTGGAATAATATTATTTTGGGGGACAACCCCAAGGACAGTACACACCTCAAGGGTATCAACCTTCAGGACAGTACATGCCCTAAGGTCAACCCCAAACTCAATATGCTCCTTAGGGTCCTTATCAACCCCAGCTTTAGTATGCGCCTTAGGGTTATCAACCTCAAGTTCAGTACCCAATTCAAGGTTTCCAACAGCCTTCTGGTCAGCCATCTATTCAAGGAGCCGGAAATGTACCACTTACTTATCAACCCTACGTTCAACCAGGTTATGGTCCTTACGTTCAACCTTCTGCGGGACAATACCCCGGAATGAATATGGTGTGGGATCCATCCCAATATCAACAGCCTATGCAGCCTAATGTGCAGTTGCCTTATCAGCCTGGACAACCTTTAATTTCTGGTCCAACTTAGCAACCTGTCCAGCCTACTATTAAACCTTCTGCACCTAGTACTATTCAGCAAGCTCGTCCTAGTTCACCTAAGACTCCGCCTCAAACTGCTGCTACGCCTGTTCAACCTGTAACACCTGCTTCTGGAGTATCTGTAACCCCGAGTTCGTCCATCCCTACATCCGTGAAAATCCCTCAAGTCTCTGTACCCCAGTCAGGATATTCGGTTCAGACCTCGGTTCAGATGCCTACGGGACAAGCCGGTACAAGTATAGTTGTCACAAGTCAACCACAATTCACGTATCAACCATACCAGGGACAGCTACAATTCGGTCCCTATACACAAAATCCAAACTATCAGTATCAACCGTACCCTGGCTATACTTATCAACAGCCTCAACAACCCCAGTTCGGTACGATTAATCCTGGTTTTCCAGGAGGTTATACAATTCCTAATGCTAATCCGATTCCCAGTTATCCTGGGTATCTACCTCCTGGAACTGCTTTGGCTACTCAAGGTTTTCGTGACCCTAACCGTCAGTTACCATTTATCGCAACTTTGGATTTACCTGATTTGACGTGCCTTACGAATGATCCAATTTTCTATTATATGTACTGGCTGCCAATGCCGCATAAGTTGCCCAGTGATATACCAAAATTCGAAGGTAAGTCAGGAGAGGATCCATCAAATCACATCATGACTTATCACCTTTGGTGTGCGTCTAATTCAATCATTGATGATTCGATTCGCTTACGTATTTTCCAAAGAACTCTTATTGGTCTTGCAGCCAAATGGTACATTGAGTTACCACGAGGCTCGTTTCATAACTTCAGTCAGTTAGCAACTACCTTCTTGACTCATTTTCAGTTGCCAGTCAGATACGACAATGGCACGAAATTATTAACTTCGCTGAAACAATCCACGTCTACGTATATTTCTGATCATATTCATGAATGGCGACGTAGGAGACGCTTGGTGAAAGTTTACATTCCGGATCAAATTTTGGCGGAATGGTTTGTTAAATCATTGTTACCCAAGATTACTGAAGATGTAGCTAAGGCTGGTGTTGTTATCGAAGAGCAAGTAATTGCTCAAGCTCAGTACCTTGACCTCGTTTACACGCAGTTAGGTACTTTACATGAAAAAATCCCAGACCTTCCAAAACAAGGTCAAATAGCTGCTGCTCCTTCAGGGTCTCATGCCGCTGACGATATGATTGGTACGGTCAATACTAAAAGCAAGAAGAAATCTTCAAATAATTCTTCTCCAATTATAACTTTACCTGATTCCCCGAAAGGAGAATCTTCCCCCGAAGTTTCTGCCGATATTCATGTTGTGGAGACATCTACAGCTAAATCTAAATCTGGTAGTAAAAAGAAAGGGAAGAATAAAAAAAAAAGAATTCGAAAGAAAAAACTGATAAAAATGAATCCAATGACGAAAAATGTAAACCACGTTATCCTTGTTACATTTGTGACAAAGATCATTTTACTAAGGAATGCCCACATCGGGCCGAGGTTGCGAAATTCGTCAAAGGTTCACAACCTGCTGTCTTGAAGGATCCCTTTCCGACTCAAGATAGTAAGATGGTTGGTTCTACCTCAACTGCTTTAGAAGAGCCCATTTTGATGATGTCTCATGTAAGGATTGCGACGCGATCGCAAGATTATGGTACTAAGAATCCTGTTGATGGTAAAGAAGTAGAATCTTCTAATGCAAATACATCAACTACACCTCCTCCTGTTTCTGGTCCGCTACAGATCGAGAAACCAAATCCAGACTTAATAATCAAACCGCCTGCTAAAGGTGTTCTTCGTAAATTAGCTTTCAATCCACATGCGAGAGCTGCTCATAATTACAACATTGTTGAAGACTTAGCTATTTCTCCTTCAGCGATGTCGGCTTTGGAAGTGCTGCAATCATGCCCAGCACAGCGTAAATTTCTTTTGTCTGCCATAGGAGCTGTTGATATTCAGGATTTTAATCTTATAATCTTCGATCTAGAAAATAGTACACCTCGTTTACCTCACCAAATGGCTTTCCAGATTCCGGTGACAGTCAAAAACAGACCGATTTATAGGACTGTGGTTGATGAGGGAGCTTCAACGTGTATTATGTTGATTCAGTGTTGGAAATCACTTGGTTCTCTTACACTGAACCAATCTCCGACGATTCTTAAGGCTTTTGATGGTTGAGGTTTCCACCCTTTTGGTATTTTGCAGGATTTACCCATAGGGGTTGAAGGTAAAATTGTAAATCTAGATGTGGAAGTGGTTGATGCCCCTCTTGATTACAACCTTCTTCTGGGTCGTAGTTGGTCTTACGCAATGACTGTTGTTGTCTCTTCGGTCTTTCGACTCATAAAATTTCCATATCAAGGAAATATCGTTACAATAGATCAGTTAACTTTTTTTACTTCCGACCTAGCCTCTACAGAAACAATCCAGCACGTTGGTAAAACGACTATCCCTTATAAGGATGTCGGAGTAGGTTTGATTAAAGATTCTGGTTTGCTAGGAAATTTTCCCATTCCTCCTCCTAACGTATCGCCTTCTGTTGCAACTATTCATATGATTTCGTCAGACTCTCTTATGTTTGATGATCCTTGGATCGTACCTTCTGAATCTGAGTTAGATTCAATTGATGGCATGATGCCTTTGAGTCCATTTGAACTTACATATCAGGTTGTACAGTCATTTTCTGACCCCTCTTCAACCGAAATTGATCCAGTGAATGGGATCCATGAGGAATCACTTTCTATATCTAGCTCAGCTACAACGGCATTTCCCAAACATGTTCATTCTGATGAGCAGATTCGTGAATTATTGTCTATTGACGATTTACCATGGGAAGATCTACATCATCGATCTTCGTTTTTACCTGAACTAGATGATTTTGAAGATGATTTCACTTCAATATTTACTGCTGAATATGTCAAGGAACCGCAGAATCCATTAAAAAATCCTGATTCTGAGTTAAATTTGGAAAATATTTCTCGAACGATTCCAATTGACATTTCAGTAAAACCTGGAATAATTGAAAACATTCATATAGGTGCTTCCTGTACTGAAGAAGAAATTCAAACTTATAAATCCCTATTTCAAGAATTCCGTGATGTTTTTTCCTGGTCCTATTAAGAAATGCCAGGAATTGATCCGTCAATTGTCGTACATGAAATCAAGACTTACCCGGATGCCAAACCCGTCCGTCAACGTCTACGTCAGATGCATCCTAGAAAAGCTGCTGCTATCAAAGCAGAGGTTGAAAAATTACTTCGTGCAGGTTTCATTTATCCGATTCCCTTAACGGATTGGGTATCTAATACAATATTGTTCCTGTGACTAAAAAACAAGGAACGATATGAGTATGTATCGATTATAGGGATATTAATCGAGCTTCTCCTAAAGAAAATTATCCAACTCCCTATATCGATCAAATAATCGATGATTGTGCTGCCAGTGAAATGTTTTCCTTTATGGACGGCTTTTCAGGGTATAATCAAATAAACATACTCCCTGCTGATCAGCCAAAAACAAATTTTATTTGTCTGTGGGGGACATTTTCTTACTGCAAACTACCCTTTGGATTGAAGAACGCTGGAGCAACTTTTCAAAGGGAAATGTCTTATGCGTTTCATGACATTAAGCACATTGTGCAACCGTATCTCAATGATTTACCTGCTCATTCATCACACAGGGCTGACCATCTTACACATTTACGTGCTATCTTTATGAGATGTTGGCATTATCGAATTCGGCTGAATCCACATAAATGTGTTTTTTGTGTTGAGTCGGGTCGTTTACTAGGATTTGTTGTCTCGAAAGCAGGTATTCGTGTCGATCAGTCGAAGGTCGAAGCTATTGTCAAATTACCTCCTCCTTCGACTTTACATCAACTCCAAAGTTTGCAGGGGAAAGCAAACTTTTTACGTCGATTTATTCCTAACTACGCCAAGCTTACAAAAGGTTTTACCCGGTTGTTAAAACAGAACATTCCATTCTTTTGGGATGAGATCGCTAATCGATATTTTGATTCATTTAAACACGCGTTGACCCATGCACCGTTATTGCATCCTCCCAACTACAACCAGGATTACATTTTATATCTCGCCGCTTCTCATTCCACCATTGGGATGGTGTTAGTTCAGGAAGATGAATCTCATACTGAACATGTGATTTACTATCTTAGTCGAAATTTGCATCCGACTGAGATTAAGTATACACATGTGGAGAAATTGGCTTTGGCAGTTGTTCATGCTGTCCAACGATTTAGACATTACATATTGTTACGCAAAACTAAAGTAATTTCTGATTGCAACCCTATGATGTACATTTTGACCAAACAATTGCTAGGGGGAAAGTATTCCAAATGGACAGTCATCCTGCAGGAATTCAACTTGGAATTTGAAAAATCCAAGGCGAAGAAATCCTTGGTCTTTGCGGAACTAATGTGTGATTTCCCCTCTACTGATACTGAAACTGTGGCAGAGCAGCCCATTGCGGATGAATCTCTGTTTCTTATCAGTACTCTTGATCCATGGTATGGAGATATTATCGTTTATCTCCAAACCCAATCTTTTCGGCCTGAAATCTCGTGATCTCAGCGACGGAAGATACGTTTCCAATCCCAACAGTATAATATTATTGGTGATACACTTTATCGTCGTGGAGCGGATTCTGTTTTCCGACGCTGTCTTATTCATGAAGAAGATGAAAAGGTTTTAAATGATTGCCATTCTGGAGCATGTGGCAGTCATATGTCTAGGTATGCCACAGCCCAAAATATATTGCGCGCTAGTTATTTCTGGCCATCATTATTCAAAGATTGTATTTATGCAGTCTGGAAATGCCATAATTGTCAACTTTTTTATCGTAAGATGCACGCGCCACCCGCTCCTCTTCATCCCATAATTGTTGTCGATCCTTTTTCGAAATGGAGTATCGATTTTATTACATGTAACCCTCACTCGGCCAGGGGGCATGCCTATATTATCTTAGCAGTATATTATTTTACTAAGTGGGCCGAGGCGATGCCTACATTTTCGGCTGACGGCAAGACTGCTGCAACTTTCGTATTTAATCACATAATTGCTAGGTTCAGTGTTCCTCAAGCCATTATTACTGATCATGGAAGCCATTTTCAGAACATCATGATGACTGAACTGACAGAACAGCTTGGCCTGCGCCACGATAGTTCCACTCCATATTATCCGCAATCCAATGGTCTAGTCGAAGCCATAAATAAAGTTTTAGTCACCATGATCAGACTAATTATTGGTATTCACAAGACGAATTTGCATTCCATGCTATTTTCAGCACTTTGGGCATATCGAACCTCAGTCAAAACATCAACTGGTTTCACTCCCTTTCAACTCGTTTACGGTTTGGAAGCTGTGTTGTCGATTGAATGCGAAATTCCATCTTTGAAATTAGCCATAGAGTTACTCCCAGCTACGTCTGAAGAGGAGAAACGTTTTTTGTACTTGGCTCAATTGGATGAAAATCGGAGAAACGCTGCAATAGCAAACGAAGCTCATGTCAAAATAATAAAAGCTCAATATGATAGAAGTGTTACCCCTCGAAATTTTTCAGAAGGAGACCTATTCTTAGTTTATGATCAAGCCAACGATAAGCTAGGAGCTGGGAAATTCGTGCCCATGTGGCATGGTCCTTTCATTGTTAAGAGAAAACTGGTAAAAGGGGCCTATGAGCTGATAGATTTTGATGGTATCCCTTTAGATAAGCCCAGAAATGGGTTATATCCGAAGCGATATTATGCTTAAACTTGGTATGGAGATATTTTATTTTTTACGTTAGATTTCTTTACTGCTGGTGTGTCTTAGATTAGAAAGGTGTGCTAGTTTAGAAGTGTGTTTTATCACTATTCCTGCTTATCTGATTTTTACTCTTGATATTGCAAATGTCGACGTCTCTTCAAACCTACATTGGTTTTGCTGATGGTGCTTGTCGTAGTACACGGAACATTTCTTCCACAGCTTGGGTTATCTATTCACCCTCTGACGAGTTAGTTTCCATGCATGGGGTAAGCCTTGGTCAAATAACGAATAACATTGCCGAGTATAGTGCAGTGATTTAGTTATTATCTGAGTCCATATCATTTGGAATTCGGAGTTTGATTGTGAGGTTGGATTCTGAACTTTTTGTATTACAGCTTAACAGGGTTTATGCCATTAGAAATCCAATGTCGTTACGGTTATTTTTAAGATTTCGTCTCTTGGAACGTGAATTTGACTACATTGAATATCAACATATTCCAAGACATTTAAATACATTAGCAGACGCAGTTGCTTCTAGTATGATAAATCGACATTTGTAGTGATCAAAACAGTAAAACAAATAACATTCATAACATGTATACAGATAGCCGGTAAATAGTGATATATCATAGATAGAAGTGTTTTCAAAAAATATACATCGTCTTCCATCATAGGTTAGAAACACCTTATGATCGGCAAATGATAACACAAAAATTCAAAAATATGAGTCTACAACATGATCATCCCATCACTGATGGTGATCACGATAAGAAACCACTGCCCGAGCCACCCTGCACAGGAACCTCCTAAAAGGTCCTGGAACACCAATCACGTATCTTTTCAATCTGAGGGGAATGTCATCTATGTTTTTCTCCGGAATGTCTAGAGTCAAACGCTCTAGATGATGCTCTAAATCAGTCAAGATTTCTGCTGATTTGCCTGTTGGAGCTGGTGCGGCTGCAACTGTTTGTCTTCTTTCATAAGGTTGGAGATGGGTTGGTCGTCGTGGGCCCACATCTGTATTCAACAAACTTTTGGTTATTAATTTTCAAGACGATTCAAAAATAAAATAAAATAAATTTAGAACTTAGAAACTGTTGAAGAAATATTTTTTACCTGAGTCATCCCATTGTTCCCCTGCTGGGAGAGTCATCTCTCGGTCGCTGCGGAAATCTATCCCAGCGTATGGAAAGTCCTCTATGACAAAAATTTGGCGATCCAGCCAACGAAAATATGAAGAAGGAAATCGAACAATCTCAGTGCCCTCAATACCGTGAAGGGACATCAATGCGGACCAACGAACCATCCTAGGTTGTCTAAGTCGACCGGCATCAACAGGGATACTCTGTGGAGCTAGCATAGGAATCCTCTCTAGAGAAAAGGAGACGACGATGGATCCATATCCAAAGTTATTCAGTTTCCCATTTTTTGCTCTAGTTAGTTGGCCTTTTATATTAGCCAACACAGCGTCACACCAGTTGAAAATGGTGCCGCAAAAATAGTCCACAGCAATGCGCATCTGAGAACCGGTAGCTACATGCAATGTTGCGCTCCCACACAGCCTGGTAACAGTAAATGCAATAACTTTCAGCTCGGGACGGATGATATTTTTTATATCAATTCATTTGTCCCTGGGGTCTGCTTCATCATTACAGAATTCTTACCAAAGACTAGCGACAGTCTGGCCACCTGGCCTAGTCCCAAACAAGGAGAGTTGTTCGCCCCTCTTGGACAAACCAGTCAGAAAATAAATTTCCTCCAGCTCAATTTCGAGCCGGTGGCCGCCAATTATGAAACACTGGTCCTGCACGTTCCACCTGTTTACCAGCCATGTCAGGAGCTCTACCTGTGCTCTCATGCCTTGGATGGCCCAGAATTTATATATACCGCACATTCTTAATGCTTGCATTGTGGGAAAATGGAGAATTGTGGCGTCATCCACGTCCTCGTGTTCACGTTCTCTCCAAATCAACATCTTGTTAATCCTACAATACATAAAAAGATAGATTAGAACAATCTAATTTGAAAAATTTTGGGCGGCAAAAGAAAAATTTGAGTTTTAAATTTAAACGCGCGGGGACCGCAATTTACCTTTGTAAACAGTGCGTAGGAACACATGCGCTCTGTAAGGAAAGTGCGGACCCACGACTTTTTTCTTTGTAGAAAAAATTTGGGGTCCGCAGGTACCATGTGTGTCACCTGCGGACCCCCGCGGGCGATTTTTGAACCATATTTTTCCCTTAAAAATAATATTTAAAGCCTAAAAACGAATTGTAAACGGATGAAATGCAAGATTAAGAGGTCGTGGATTACCTGGAACTGATGGTTCTCAATTTCAACGGATGGATTTTCCAAAATCTTCACAGGAACTTTTTTACCCAAAAGCTTCTACTTTTCACTCTAAACTTGAACGGTAAAAATGAAGTTGAAAAAGTCCTTTTTATAAGTTTTTTCGAATAGATGAATTTTTAATTTATTTATTTTTCACTTTAAAAAGGATATTTTTGAAGCATTTTTACTCATCTTAAACAGGTATGTGTAATGTTTCAAGTTTTTGTGCAGAAATTGGATTTTTCAGGAGAATTGATCATTTTTCAACAAAGAGCATACTTTTATCACTTTTTCGGACTCTTTCAAAAATTCACGAAAAAGCGAAACATTGGAGTCCTCTTTTAAGCCCTTTTCAGACTCTCTAAACATGAAAAGATCGCCGAGTACTTGATTGTTCGAACTCGTTAAAGTAAATGAATAATCATCCCTTCAGTATAAGTTTACCCCTTTTACGGACTGAAATGGACTATTTACGAAAAAGGTATACGTTGACTAATTACAGTCAATAGAGTTCTCTCCCGCATTATTTTATCCTTTTTCGGGCTCGAGAGACTAAATTTACGAAAAAGTACACCCATGTAGTTTTCTTAAGTTTTTTCTTCTGACTCCCTAAAATTAAAAAACACCGAGTTTCTCCTATACTGGACTCGTTAAAATTTAACAGTAAAGGACCTATTTAATTTTCAACAGGAACGAACCACTCCTTCTTAGGGTTCGAATCTTAAACTAAGTTGGACTCATCCGAAGGATGAGCTTATAAACAAGCAAATGTTATCCTCCTCAATCTTGTCAAAAATAAAGAGGTACTTGCCAGAAATGGTGGGGGAAAAGAGAGGAAAATGGGCGTGTTTGTTGTATTTTGATTCTTCGAAAATTCAGTCAACCACTCTTGAACACGACACTTTCATTCACCTAGGTTGGGAAATCCTTTGCCTAACAGTTAATCAAACCTCATTGAAATTTTTCATCCGGTTTCTGGGTATTAGCTTTGGGTCAATTGTCGCCAAGCCATCTGCAGTGTCGTTATGTGTTCAAGAGGACAGTTTAAATAAACCATTCATCTGCAAAATATCTGTCATCCATTTTGACCATCCCTGAGTCAGTCCTTGCTAATATATTTTCAAAACTTGATCTATGATTTCGTGTTGTGGGCTTGCCTATGACAGATCACTTTCTATCGACATCAGCACATTATCTAGGAAGTTGATCCAGAAATCATCAGTACCTTGAAATCTGCATGCCTCAATGGCAGGTTTCTCGCCTTCGACGACAGGTTGCATCATCGACCTTCGATCGAATGATTCCATGACATGTTCGACTTCAGCTCATTCATTCACATTTCATGGATTGTACTGGGTACTTTGAGAGCCATTGACATTACTGGTGGTTACTCTCACACTTGTTAACAGTTTACATCATTGACTGGTAATCAAGTGGTTTCTACCATGTTCGACTTCGACACATTCATTCGCATGGATAGAATCGTACTAGTTCGAGATGCGGAAATCAAGACCCTGGATCTAGTTTCTACCATCCAGGCTGCGAGGAATTTTGTTATCATTTATACAGTGGACTATTTATAAACAGATGGCTGCGCCCATACTGTGTTCACACATGTCTATACTGTGATGTACTCAAAATCATTCCTGTATCAGAATAGTTGAATCAGTTTTTAGTTAGTTTAATCTGAGTATGGGAATGCCTACCTCAGTGATGATATGTATACATATATATTTTTCATTGAATGTTTTTACAGGTGCTGACTGGGGTGTCCACAGGATGATCCTTGAAATGATAAAGTACTGCACTCTTCATATATGACAGACTTCAGCATCATCTATTCCAGACTTTGCACTTTAGGGGGCAATCTGTTACACTGAAAATTGTCATCCTGACATTCTTCCGTGTGTATGAGCTCATTATTACTCATACTTCTCCCTTTTGCAAGTCTAACATATCAGTTCCTCATGTCAAGCCTTGAAAATCAGAAAAAATTCCTAAAAGTCTCCTAAACTTTGGTGTTGCACTTTCTGGCTATCTTGCCTGCGGTCCCGCACCCAATGTTCAGCATTCTTGCATTCCTGAACGCACTTTATCTTTGTTATAGGTGTGGACCCCTGTAAGATTAAAAAGGCGCAAGTAAATTCCAAAAATCTCAATTAAAGTAAATTCTGGAAGCTTCTAGAATGGATTTTGCGGTGGCAGAACCACTCTTGTAAGGTGCATGAATCCCTTACCTTATGGAGCTAACCCCTTGATGTGAGGAGCTTATCCCTTTGAAAGAGGATTCTATCCCTTCATACTTGGAACAGAAAACCTCTTCTTTTCCACTATAAAAAGAGGCATTGGGTAGCCTCAAAGGGAGTTCAAGCTTTTAGAATATTTGAAGTTAAGTGTTGTTGAGATTTAGACTCAGTTAACTAAGACTTTTGTGAGGAGAGATTACATACCTCTATTTGTCTTGGTTGGAGGAGTGCAGAGCTTATCAAAGTAAAGGAGACTCCTGCTTCGGACCCCGGAAAGTCCTATGCAACATCAAGGCTCAGGTTGTAAGGATTTTCTTCTTTTGAAATTAATACAAATATACTCATTTTTCTCAATAAGCTTTCAATCAATGGTTTATTTCATAGATTCCTTGATCACTATGATAAGCATGGTTTATGATGATTTCTATACAGGTTCTATGTACTATTTTTCTTGTTTGTGACTACAGGTTTACGAGGAAAACTCCTTCAAGCGCGCGAGGGACAATAACGACTTCAAACAAGAACTGGACAAACGGTAAGTCTTTTACACCTATATAGAGCTTTCCATAGATCACATATGCTTAGAGAAAGATTAGTATGTTTGGTTGTTTTTTGCTAGATACTTTTAGTACTAGGGAGATCGGTCTTGTCCGCAAGACGGATTAATCCACACAACACCTATTGTAGTAAATGTTCCTTCTCAATAGTGGGGACTTGATTTTATAGGGTAAATTCATTCCACATCATTAGCACAACATATATGGATTCTAACAACCACCCACTACTTCACCAATTGGATCAAGGAAACTCCTACAAGGCAAGCTACGGACACGGTAATTATTCAGTTTTTAGAATCCAATATTTTGTCTCGTTTTGGTTGTCCTCACAAGATTATTACACATAATGCAGCAGCATTCAAGTCAAATAAGATGATTGAGTTTTGTCACAAGTATAATATCAGGTTGGGCCATTCAACCACATATTATCCGCAAGGTAATGGATTAGTTGAGTTCTCTAATAAATCCTTGGTTACTATCATTAAGAAAATGTTGGAGGAGAACAAGAAAAATTAGCATGGGAAGCTTACCAATGCTTTGTGGGCAGACTGGGTGAGCACCAAAAAGTCTATAGATATGTCACCCTTTGAATTGGTTTATGGTATAGATACAATGTTTCCTACATCACTTGCAGTCTCGATTATGAGATTATTGAAGGAAGCAGGTAGTGAGGAAGATGATATTCAATGTCAAATCAATCAAATGATTCACCTTCAGCAAACAAGGGAGGAAGTTTCTCAGACTACTTCTAAACTTTAGGAGAAAATCAAAAATATTTATAATCGCAAAACCAAGGCAGATAATTTTCATCTAGAAGATGTAGTGCTGCGATGGGATGCAAGAAATGAAGAGAAAGGAAATCACGTGAAGTTTGAAAATCTATGGAAAGGACCCTACAATATCTTAGTTTATCAAGGAAAAAATGCCTATTTTCTAAAAGAGATGAATGGGAAAGAATTTTCAGGAGGACCAGTCAATGGTAGGCTCTTGAAACATTACTATTTCTGATGCAACTTCTAAAATAATGTTCCACTTTGATTGTAAATACCACTTTGTATTTTCTGCAAGGTTTGGAGCAGAAAATCATTTAGGCTTGGGGCCCGAAGTGAAGGCTATAAAGTTTGTTGATTTTATGTTATTTTCAGAGTTTTTGAGTCAGTTTTGAGTTATTTTCAAAGTCGGTTTTCGAGTCAGTTCTCAGTCACTTTGATTGGTTTTTGAGTCGGTCTTATAGTCTGCAGTCTTTTAAATTGTTTGACCGTATTGGCCCAAAGGTTAGGCACTTGGTCTATGGTGTTCTTGACACCTCCAAGGAGCTGCCATCCCCAATAAGGCCAATGTTAGTGTCATTATCTGTGTACTTACACCAGGGATCAAAACACATTTTTCAAGTGCATCTTAGGTGTCCCACTCTAAAGAAATTTTTAATCATTCCATTAGGTCATGATATAAAATTGTTCCATTGGTGGTTGTCCTTGTCAATAAAACTTCACTCTCCCTTAGAGATTCACATTGCTGACTCATTCTCATGTCTCTTTGAGCATAAAAACACCCATGAAAATGCTCTTTTCACTAGGAAGTCTTTTAAATCAAATCTCATTCATGAAATTCAGGTCTAAAGAAGTCCCATTAGGTCACTAGGTTTTTTATTCTTCAAGTTCACTCCTCCATTTCAGATGAGGTCAAAAAACATATGAGAGGGACTAAATAAGAAAAAAAAAATTCCTATGTAGAAGATCATTATGATGTAATTACCATATTTTTAAAGTTGTAATTTTTGAGTTTAATGACTTTTATATCAAAATTTCATTTAGATATAAAATTTAATATGTAATTTATTTATATTTTTCCAAATTTAATTTTATGAATGTCATATTTAATAAATTCATCCCAAGCTGTCAAATTCAATCATTTCCGGCATAAATGGAGCAAAAAAATCCAAACTCCATGACTTGATCACACTGCAAAATGCCAAAAAGTCAGAAAGTTAAAGAGTGTCAGTGTTAAAGTCTAAAGGGAAAAGTGAACATATGGAAAGTGGGTTATTCAAACTAAAATTGCAATCCCTAAAGATATAAAGTTGTTCAACATCTTCAAACAAATCTTTTGCCTCTATTCATTAATTAGGAGTTTCCAGCAGAGGAGAAAATTTTAGATTTTTTGAGAATTTGGAGAATATTTCACTGGTCGCTGCATGTTTGCCCTAAGCACTGCGCATTCAGCCCAGGTGTTGCACATTTGATAGATCATCCACAGAGCAAAAAGTAATGGATGTTACGCGTTTACCTCCAGATGCTATGCATTTTCCCGAACGTTGTGCGTTCCTCCAGGATGCTACGCATTTGAACGGAGAGGGTTTCTCAAGGTTTTATCACTCCGAGCAAGCTCAGTTTTTTACACAAACTTTTTCATAGCTCCTTCAAACAGTAAGTTAACCCTATCAAGATTTCTCATTGAAGTGTCTCATGATTTAATGAAAATTTGAAGTGTTTATTGCTATGAAACCCTAGTTTTCATTTCCTTTTGCCATTTTGATTCATATTTCCCATACTCGTGTCCCTAAACACATATCAGTCAAAGCTATAAGATCCTAGGGTTTTCTTAGACCTAGGTTATCATTTACATTATCACTTCCTCCATTTTTCATAGCTTCTCCTTTCAAAATCCATATTCCCTTCATCTCATTACATTTACCCTAGAGTTTTCAAAGCCTTCAAGTCCACAATGTCTGAAGAACAAAACAGAAATGTCAGTGAGGAGCAAACAAATAAAAATACATATAAGAAAGGAGGGAAAATCATCAGATATGAACTAGAAAACACAAAAGAGATCATGGCTTCTCCACTTACTGTGTCATGTTTTAAACATGTTGGTTGCTTTGAATTTTGTGAGAGGGTGCAAAGGTTCCAATATCACCCTATGTTAACAAGGCTATTCATATTAGGTCTTCACAATAGGAAGGTCACTCTTGTTGGGGTTACTTTTACCATGTCTACTAATTCCATTGCAGCTACTACAGGGATCCCTAATGTTGGAGAGAAATGGTTTAAACAAGGAAACCTTGATCATAACTACTATGAACCATATCTTAAACCTAGATACAAGGATGAAAAAAAGACCATTTTCCCTTTCTCTCATCTTCTTGACTGATATGTCTCTATGATGAAAATCATCATGAAATACTTCACCTATGAGGGGAGGTTTTCTCGACTCTATTCATATCATATCCGGCTTCTTATGCATTTCCCTAGAGTTAGAATGCTTCACATATCTTATTTCCTCTCCCACAGCATTGACAAGATGGCATACATTTCACAAAAGAGGGATTATAATCATCAAATTCAGAATATCTTTCATCACTCCCTTATCAAAATGATATTCATGCATCAGCTTTAGCAAAAGAACATTCCATGGGACACATTCATAGCAAATGAAATTTTCACTACCCCACCTAGTTAGCATGATCAGAATATCCCCTCATCATCTCATCCTCCCATATCTACTCCTCCATCTCAGCCTATTGCTCTTACATCATCACCAATTCAGTTTCATTCACCTCATGTTGATCCTTCTTCTTCACCTTTCTATAACCCTTCATCATCATCACATCATGATTCCGAGTCATCAAACAGTGAGGAGGATATTGAGTCAACTTGGGCTAATTTGACTGATGTTGAGCCATTTCCCAAGACTTATCATAGAGGCTACAGGCATGTGTTTGATTCACTTGAAGTGAAAGGGGCCATGCCTTCTTCATCAAAAAAACAGGTGGAAAAATGCAAGGAAAAGGCTAAAGAGCCAATCATTTATGAACAGGAGGACAGACATGAAATAGAGCATGAATTTCAGCTGATTGACCTAGCTGAGGAAGATGAGGAAAAAATCACCAGTGTAGTAATAAAAGGCAAAGAAGACAATATTAGTGAACTTCAAGCTAATATTGAGAGATAAAATTATGTGATTGACTTTCTTGAGCAAGAAAATCATCAGTTGAAAACTAAAAAAATCATAAATGAGGTAAAGACCATCAAAGCACAAAGAGAGGCAGAAAAGGCCAAGGCCTTGCTAGAGGAGACCTTGGAAAAATTTGGTGAAATTTATGATGAGGAGGATCAGCCTCCAAGACAGAAACCAAATACTATAGGGCTGAAGAGAGCTTTAGCTCGGGAAAGACAAAGAAAAGTTGAGTTGGCAGAGCAGCTCATACCAAGTGAGCCACTTTCCCTAGAGATTAGCAAGGACAGGGAATCATGGCTTGATAGAGCCAATATAAATTTGGAGAGGTTGCTAGAGAATTCCAACAAGTAAAATAACTTGTTGAGGACAAGGGTCAAACTTCATGCATGGAAAGAGAGAATTGCATTGGCCAAGCTCAAAAGAGCCAATGCTAAGATTGAAAGTTTGACTAAGCAAGGGGAGAAAGAGAGGTTAGATATACTTGTTGAGGTGTCTCTTCATGCCTGAAGCACTTGATAAACATTTACCCTCACTATTTTGATAAAATTTTGGCACACTTGGCACTTCAGTTCATTTCTGGTTTTTTTAGTCTTTTTGCACGCAGAAATTCTGCCAAAGGCGCAGCAACCTGGACATTGCGCTATTTTTTGGGGCCTCCAAATGAAAAATGGCCACCACCATAGTTTTCATAATGATGATAACATCAACCCTATAAAGTTTCAAAATATTTGGAGGAGAATTGGTCCCTCAAAAAGGCAAAAAACTACCAAATTTTCATGTTTCTGCCTCCTTTTTTACCTGGTCGTTGCACGTTTACTAGTATTGGAAGATTGAATTTTTGATAGGGAAAATGAGAACCATTTTAAAGCTTGGAGGTAGATTTAGAAACTAGACTCAGCAAGCTCTCTAATGAGCTATCATGGAGCTGAGTTGGACATCGGGAAGGCACTCAAAACTAGCCTTGAACGGAGGCCATTTTTTCTTCCTGAACGCTGCGCGTTTGACAAGGAAAATGCATTTTTCACAGTCTTCAGCAAATTTTGAAGTTTCACTCCGGTTTTAATTTTACTTTGGAAAATGAAGAAACTACTAATGTAAATATTCATGATGAATTTAAATGTCATTTTTTTACTTTTATCTAAGGTAGATACATTAGGTGAGTCCTCTAGAGGTCAAATGAATCAGTTTCCTCTCTTTTAGAGGCAAATTGTTTGGTCTTCCTAGTCTTCAGTTTCTTGTTTTGCATTTGGTGTAATTGATTCCCATATCATGGATTTGACTCCCTGAGGCTAGGAAGAGTGGTCTTGAGGTCTATATATTCTTTCTTTTTCTCATTTGTAAGGGTTGGACTTAGTTGGATGTTTAGATTTTGAAGAAACACACTTTTGTATTAGTTCTGAGCAAGAAATTAATCAAATTGGCAGTTATTTTTATGGGATCCATGTGGTATGGTGTTTAGTTTTAGTTTCTCCTTCTTTTTTTTCATGTATTGAAATTCATTTTTTAGTTCATTCATCATTTCATAACTTCTATGTGAATGTGTGTAAGTTAGATAAGCAGAATTCATTCTCATATGCTCTGTTTTGGGTAGACATTCATAGTTTGTAATTTTCTTCAGTTTAGAAAGAACCCATGATTGCACCATGCTCTTTCTAGCCCCTCACATGTATTAATCATCCCACCATTAGAATCCTAAAGTGCTAAACATTGTACCTACCTTTCCCCATAGAACACCCTGCAAATTTTGACCTAATTTCCCTTGCCCTGACTGCTTTGCTCCTTCTGATCCAACACAACCCTATAAAATCAAAATCAAAACCCTGTGCTACTATACCTAGCCTAATATCTTATTTCCTCATTCATCTTGGTTGTGATCTATACGGAGAAAGCCCTCTCCTTGCCTAGTAGGGCTAGCTACTTGTCTAAGTGTGGTTAATGGTTACCTTGGAATTTCCTTCTTCAGCCTGAGGTTCAATCCAAGTGAAAACACTTAGATCATGAGATTCTAAGTGATTATCTTGCAGAATACAAGTCTCAATCAAGGGCTTTCAAGAATAATCTAACTCTCCCACAATTCATTCAGCTCAAAGAAGAAAGAATACCTTGCAACAATATATTTCTATTGTCTGCATTTGATGGGTCATCCACATGCACAACAAGGGGTTTGGGAATGAAGTTGGATGCATTCTTCCTACTACATCTATTGGTAGAGAAATAATTTGTTGAAATTGCAGCGCTGCACCTTGAGGGTGAAGCAAACATTTGGTTGTTCAGCCATTTGATTCATACCAGAGTGATTGCATATGCATATTTTACTCAAAGTTTGATCAAGAAGTTTGACAAGAAGAAATCTGAGGGGGAGAGACCTTCACCACCACTTACTGCAGGGGTAATTGCATCAAGAGAAAGAACACTTGCATCTTTGTAAAGTGGTCTTGATCTCTTGACATTTAGAGTCCCATGCACTATTTTGGAGATGCATGAGGAGGAGGAGACTTATACCATTGTTGGTTCAGCCATAGAGGAGCAGCCATCATCACCAGTAGTTGGGGAAGGCATTACACCGGTGGGAGGAACCCTTGTAGTAGTACAAGATGTTCCCAAGAAAAACCAAGGTATGCAAATGTTTCCACTTACTGTTGTTTTAGCACATCTTATGAAAGGTTGTGGGGATATGCCATTGCATGACCTAGGGTCAAGATACACTGTTGATTTGGAGCAGCAAACTTTCACTGCATAGAGGACCCTTGATAGGATCAAGGAGGAGATATACATTCATCCTAGTATGTCATTGATGAGTTGCACACAAATCTTGGGGTTGGAGTGTAGATTTTTTAAGGGTAGGATGAGCATTTTCCTAAAAAATCCAATGCAGAACTATATGTTCAGCATTGAGCATGAGCATGAGATAGCAGATGCACCATCATGGAGATCAGCAGTGATATCATGGAGAAACAGTGATGGGTCAGGGGACCAACCATTATTGGAGCATTCCAATGGCCATTCTACATGTGTAGCAGGGGATAGGCAGATGGTTGATGAGAGACATCTTATCTCCCATTATTATGATGGATCCTTCTTGTTGAGCACTTCACAGCTCAATGAGAATATTTTTCCTTCAATATATTTGGATCCTTATGGGGTCAATTTGGTCATTGATGAGTGGTCTTCATTTGGATATCTCTAGGAGGTCACACTTCAACATCCCATGAAGTGTAGATATAGTGATTTAGATTGGGAGGGTGGTATTCTCCATTGGAGGGATACCAATTTTGAGCATGATGATAGACACTCACCATTGGCTGGATGGGTGATATTGATGAGTAAGAGGTTGGAAATCCACTTGCAGATCTATGACACGGGGCAGCAGGAGGCAAGGTTGCATTGGCTACTCCTGAAAGAGTTTGGTTAGCATGTGACATATCTTATTCCAAAGGGTATGTTATTGGTTGGAACTTGGCATGGCACTTGCATCATATGGCATAAAGGAGTTTGGGTGCATTGGGATGATGTGACATTCTTCATGTCAATCATTATGTTTTCACTCTATGGTTTCTATGATGGAGGTGTGAATAGGAAGCAAGAGCTATTGTTTCTTTGGCTACTCTTGGGAGAGTATGGGCTGAATGTCTTTCATACTTTGCATGATATTTCAAAAGAGAAGGATGGTGCAATTAGGTTGAAAATGGGCTACCCTTCATCATTGGAGGATAAGGAGGTACTTCCACATAGGAAGGAGTCTCCCACATATAACAGCATGATGGTGGATGAATTTCTCATATGGCATGTCAAATATTGGAGTCATGGAGTGGTAAGAGCCTTATCACCAAGGCCAACAATGTCACTTCGGAGTATGTATCTATTGAAGGAGTGTTCCAAGGGAAGTATGCATCCCTTGATTTTGCAGACCACTATGAGGAGATTCTCATGGGAGGGCTCACCCATGGACCTCACTTTCAGCCTACTCACAATGCCTGGTAAAAAATGTATTTGTGTACTTATTGATCATTTCACAAAGTATTTGCATTCTCTTACCATCTATGTACTGTGCATTGCTCCATAAGAGGGAAAGATTATACTTGGATTTCATGGTCATTCTAGGACCAACATTTATGATGGAGATAGCCCTTCCTTGCATGGCTTTGGGCAAATGTGGCGTTATTCTTGTTATGCTTAGCTAATATATAATGCCACTTACTACTTCCTAGTAGATGAGAAAACATGCACAACTAGTAATTGGTTGGGAGACAACTTGCAACATGATGTTCTAAAATAGCAGTTGGTAAAACTGTGTTGTATCCACTAGAGAAACCATTGGTACCATCCAACATTGCACATAACATTCAGTATCTTTCTTATTTGGATACCATATGGTGATGATGTACCATTCTCTTTGTATGTGATGGTTTGGGCTCATGATACTATATAAGGGGTATTTTCAGATCTAGTTGTCCTTGCAGCCCAGATTCTACAGCAGCTCTACATTTATCACAAGTGGAGAGAGAGACAGCATGGGGTAGACCATTTGGTCTACCATGTTTAGTTATACAACCCACCTACATTGTAGGAGCCAAAGGTGGAAGAATATTTCCATGAGTTACCATTTTGGACGGTGACTCACTTTATATGGATGATAGCTTGGGGTTTGTAGTTTCAAATGGGAATGAAGGTTCCCAATATTTTTATGATTCCATGCCTCAATAAGGCCTCTAGACCACATATAGTTGCCCCAATGGATATCCCACTTTTTCAGGATGAGAGCCATTTGGATTTATCACCAAAGGCTAGCTTATGCATTTGGGAGGAGCAACTTGGGGACATATTGATAAGAGAGCACCTTATTTATTGGAGGAAATTATCATATGAGGGTGCTACAGGAGGAAGAGAGGAGGCTCTTCAGTTTTATCCTTACAGTTTCTTGAGGACAAGCAACATTTTGGAGGGGGGGACTGTAATATTCCTAAATTAGCACACAGCTAATTGGACTATTAAATTTTGATTTTACTCTTAGTTAGAGGAATGAGAGGGTATGGAGACCCATAAATCTCCTTAGTAGGAATAAAAAAACTCCTAATGTGAAATAAGGACATCTAAATGCTAGATTGAAGACCCTTATGTGTGAAAAGGGGTTTGAGCATAAAGACTAGGTCAACCTTGACCAAATCAAATAGTGCTGGTATGGAAGGAGTGGCATTCATTGAGGGACAACGCAGTTTTGGAGGGAGATTCCATGCATGGGAGTAGTGGCTATAATGAGTGGAGCCCAAGGTGAGGAGCCCACAAATAATATAAGGAAGAGGATGGTAGCCATTGTGGGGATGATTGGATTATTAATTTGTTGATGGTTTGTTTAGACTTGTTTCTCTCTTCAGCTGTTTAGCTAAGATTGCAGTGTTTTTAGCACAAGGTGTTCCCGAGAGGGAATCCCACCTCTTTCCTTGAGGAGCCTCTAGGAATATTATTTCACTACATTTACACATTCATGCATCAGGCCAAGCTTTAGCATTCTTCAACATCACAGTTTCTTCTTAGAGTTGTGTTGTGTTGCAGGGTGCAGCAGTGGAGGTTTGCATTGGGTGTTTTCTGAGCTAGTTTTGCAGTGGAGGAATGTTTCCTTCCATTGGGAGGCAAGTAGAGAAGCCCCTTGGGCTTTATTGATATATTTGGCATCAGGCCAAGGTGATTTTATCTCCTACAGCATAGTTTTAGTCCAGATCTGTGTTATTTTAGGGAGGAGTTACAAGGGTAGTTGTAGTCTCTGATTCGAGAGGTGATTTCTTCAGTGAAGGGGACATCCTTTCATCCGGAGGATCTATTGGAGAAGAGTTGTAGGATTATACATTAGCTTCATCCATATCTTCTCATTTATTTTGTTGCAGCAAACCTTTAGTCCTAGGGCTACAACTTACATTTGCATATTGTATGCATTTTCCGGAAACCCACTTAGGTTATCTTGGAAAGGTGATATAGGGCCTAGATCTGTTTGTATAACATCTATTGAGGCATATATTATTATATTTGTATCATTGTGTGATCTCCAGCTGTAGTTATCCATGTTATGACTGTGTTGTATCAGCTCTCCAGCATTTTTTATTATAGCAGCATCTCACTTTTGGGAGTGATTGTTTATGGGAGGCTTGTTTCTTCATATCATATGACTTGTGCCTCACTATTTTGTATTGATTTTTTGTTCTTATACATAATTTTATGGCTCAAAATTGGTCTCCATTGTTGATGTGTTTATTTACACTGCTATTTCCATGTTTATGCACTATATTCCTGCTTTCCCTATTTGGGAATATTACAGGGTCACGTATAATTAAATTTCTGATGAATCCACCGTAGTTTTTCCTGACATACAATGAAAAATATGTGATCAATTAAATTAGATATAATTAATGTGAAAGAGAAAAGATGAGACCTTGAAGAAATTGCACAACAAAAGGAAGGTCTTGCCTATGGGCATAAAGATGTGTCACAACCACTACTTTTATCCAATTCACATTCTTACCTTTATGATTGAAACCATAATTAGACAAACCTCGAAGACTTCTGTGAATTTATTCTATGTCATCCTTCTTAACAAGCATGAAAAAAGTTCAAAACATGTTATTTGAAATGGAACATGCCAAGTAATATTACTCCAACCATTTGGTGATTGGATCATGAAATTAGAAACAATCCTTCTAAAAACCCTAGAAACTTTGAAATAATTAATATTCAATTAAATGTGCAGAACAAGATGAGAATATCGTGAGGGAAAATAGATCTGATCATATTCAACAGACATTCCAAGACAATGATGACCTAACATAACCATCAGCAATGGATGAATTTCCTCAACTGCTCAGCGAGTATCATGAATGGTGGGATGTTTAACCATGAGGATCAACGGATGTAAAATAATTGTCATTGGATATACTAGTGGGAAATTGGTGAAACAAATGACAGTTAATATCATGAGCAGATGGACCACATTTGGCATGAGATTTTGGTTTAGAAAATAAAAAATATAGATTAGTTTAAGCATCTTCCCGAATGCTTTGAATAATAAAACCATCTTATTCACATGAAAAATAACACATTGCATTGGCATCGTAATCATCGAAAAGAGTGAAAACGAATGCCAGTACAACAAAAACATGAGACAGGTCAAAATATAGTGAACGAAAACTAATTTGATTTTCAAAATAAATCATGCATTCATTCACACTCTAGAGGATTTCATTTTCTATGAAGAACAAGATTCGAGATATGATATTAACAAGGAAAACCAAAAGCCACTTATCATGAAATAAATCTGATAGATATGATTCCTTTGACCAAATATGATCTTTGAGTCAGTCAACTTCACAGTTCCATGAATTTAAGATAGATACATATTCCAAACCTGAGTTTATGCAAGAGATTTGCATGAAGAGGAACGAACTGAAGAATATTCCTGAATCCGATCAGAACTGAAATCTTGAAAATTTGAAAAATTACATCCGAAATACCAAACATATTTCAAAAAGGAATTCACATCAAGTGAAACCATGCAAAGAGAAATATTATGTGAGAGAAACCATATTTGACTTAGTTCGAGGGGCTTACGAGAGTCATGAGATCCTGACATAACCATCAACGAAATTTGAAGTGCCTTTACTTCCTAACAACTCCCAAAACTTTTAAATATTGTAAAATCACAATTTTGAAGATTGAACCAGATCATGCATGGTTTGAGGATAACTACTACCTTTGGTTTCAATAGGACCACTGCTTACCATATGGAAGCCATCTGTGTCACTGATTTGATTGGATTTTTCAACTCCAATAACTATATTACTCAAGTTGAAAGATTATTTTGATCACAAATATGAAGATGTACGAATCGGATAAATTTAATGAGCAAGCTCACTTGAATAGTTTTCTTCATGCAAGAGAAGAGATGATGAGGGATGGAAATAATACTCAATGATTTTTATTTTTTTCTCTTTGGTCATGGAAAAACTCATCACCTTGTGTCAACTGAGAAGTGAACTCATTCGGTGAATAACTTGAAGAGTGTGGAATATCTTCATTACATGTAGATGCATCGCAAATAGTAGATATGGATAGTGAGATGAAGGGGAAGCTTCAATAACGACATCTTCATTGATTGAATCAAATGTGAGATCTAAATTAGAATCTTCATGAGAAATTGAAATATCGACTGGTGCATTTCGGAATTCGCCATTGCTTACATCAACATAATTATCACCATCAAAAGAATGAGGAAACGCCATCTTCACATGAAGGATTTTAAAAAATAGAAGAAATTTTGAAAGAATCTTCACCTTCCTCCTCCTCTACCTGTGTAGTGTGACTACCTTGAACCTGATCATAATTTGGGCCAGTAACTTGAAAATCAAGAGAGTGTGAAAAACTGTTTGGTGGAGTAGACTGATCAGGCGGATCACGGTGCAAAAAGTCATGGCATGTATATGATATAGGATAACATAAATCCAAATCATATTTAAAACCATAGTTATGAGTGTTAACACCATATTGAGGAATGGAAATTTTGGTTTTCACCATAGGCTTCATGAGCCATTATGGGGTTTCTTCCATTATATTTGAATCATGAAAAGTGGGAGGATGATGCAATGGATTAGGAATTTGATCTATAGATTCCCCAACTATATTATCATCACATGGAGGCACCCTCATCGAAACTAGAAACAGAGGAGGAAAACGAACAAAAGGAGCAGTAATTTCCTCCTCTGAAATTAGATGTTTCTCATTATTTGAAAGAGTTGGGGAAGTATAAACATCAGGGGGTTCAGGTTCACCATGTAAAGAGATATCAACCAAACGCTAAAACATTTGTTTAAATAATTCCCAATTTGTATGTTCTTCAGGAAATTCATAACAAAGGTGAAGGAATAGATTAGAGGAATCCTCAACTAATTCATCAGGCTTCATTCTTAATGACTGATTCTTTTATAAACATCTCGGCAATCATAACTATTAAAAGATTTATGAATGGGCCTTGAGGAAATGATGAAAAGAATGGATGGAAGTAGGTGGCAAGGTATGGCATCATCGATAACATGACCTTAAAGGGTGAGGAAGAAAAGAACACAAGAAAACTCTTCATCAACGATTTCGTAAGATTCACAAAATTTAAGAAAATCACAAATATGCTTGGTTATGACTTTTTCATCCTTACTGTGTTGGTGTGTTTAGTGCACAAGTGTACTAAAAAACCGGTGCTTGATAGGAGTGATTTCTAACCTACAAGCAATGGTCACAGGGCCAAAAGAGTTGTTACATGGTTAGTGGAAACATACTAACATGTAGAAAGCTTAGTTTATGAAACATAGCATGGTACAAAAAAGAAGAGGAAACAAATCAAAAATAAAACATAAACACAAGCTCAATCGAGTCAAACGAGCTAATAATCTGAACGGAGAACTAATCCCCTCTTATAAGCCGCTATTAGTAAGAAGCGGTAGAACATTACACATTTGCAATGAGTCCTTAGAGCTATGGAGCTCTAATACCCAAAACAAGGAGGGATTTCCCCTTGAGCTAGTCTATAGGCCTCTCACTTCTCCTCGAACGAGTGATTGGATGTCAGACACTTGGTGAAATTCTCCTTATGGATTGAGGTGTTGGATGGCCAACAATTGAATCCCTTCACGCTATTGTTGCTTGGACAACACAATGTTGGTTTGCTCATGGGAAATTTGGCGAGCATAACAATTTTTTCTCTATTTGTTCTTCTCATGGTGGAATTTTATGGGAAAAATTCAAATATTCTTCCATACCTTGGTACAATTGTGGATAGTGACCCAAGAGTGGTGGTTGATTCCATTTTGTGCTCACTTGAGGTCTCAAGGTGGCTCTAGGCGATTGTCCTTGGGCGGCCTCAAGTGGAGAATCTTCTTCCTGAAGTGTGAAAAGTGGTCCTGGATAGTGACCTTTCACCATACTTAGGACCATGCGGCTTATTGAGGGAAATTCATGCAAACTTGCTCTGATATCGAAGAAAAATGCACGCGGAGTGCACTTTTCCTATTTCTTTTGTGAGAAAGTTGAAAAAATAGCCTTTGGAACTTAGAGAAAGTTAAATTTCCAGATTCTCTAATGTTTCTAAACCCTCTAAATCCTTCTGCCTGACATTTCATGATGTCTTTTGCTTGTCCAATTTTCCAGTGATAATAGTTGCCCCATAATGTGTGAGGTCTAGGAAGAACTGTATAGCCGAGATACATTATAGTTTATGTTCTGTATAACCTGTGTTGAGAGAGAGAGAGAGACCTGCATGTAGCTCGAGGTTGGAGACCCCTTACTATGAGTAAAAGAGGGACCATGTTATGTCGAAAAAAATGCAAGAGATAGTATAATACAATAAATACAATGTTTCTACGAGGTGGGCATGTCCCATGCTCATGATTTCCCATGGAGAAATGATGTCATGATATGCAAAGTTTCTCTGGGACTCTATCATGCTGAGGGTAGAATGATACCTTCTCTAGAACCCTCGGTGCAGGGGGAAATAGGTGGTTTATCATACTGTATAATACTTGCAACAAATACCCCAAGTGAAAGCATATTTTTCATTCAAATATATTGAAAAAATGTGTTGAATGAAAAGATGATAAGAAAGGGCATACGTATCGGAACTGAAAAATAATAAAAATAAATAAATAAATAAAAAATAAAAATAAAATTACTTTTTCAAAGACGTGAATGTGTGGAGCCTCCTTTGGGTGTTATGAGGTGTTGATCACTATGTTTCTTTCGGTTCTGCAATTGGGCTTTCTGAGCTCCCCTTATGGTCCTTCAAACAATTTGAAAAGGGTGATATATAGGTCAATATGGCTAATTTCAACTCATTTATGTCATTTGAGTGTTGAGAGTTTGAGAGGTCAGAGCTTGCTGCTGAGCCTTTCTTATCATGGCGGTCAGCCTATGTACGAAGGATTCACGCTTATAGTGCCAGGTAGGCCCCAGAACGTCCAGAATTTTATTTTATTTAGTGTTACTGAGCAGGTGTCTGTACAAATTGGGTTTGTATGGAACCCTAGCCATTTCTGGCCTTGACTGTGCGGGCAATCAAGATACAGGCACAGAGACCTCCGCAGAAATTTGAGGATTTTTGTGGAGAAATTTGAGGATTTTTGTGGAGATTTTTCTCCTGTGGGAATTTTTACGCATGGCTTCCACCTCTGTCTGAGATACAGATGCAAGGTCAACATGCATGTTTGAGAAACAGGCACGTCGAAAAGCCAAGGTGAATTTTTGAAAAAAATTGGGAAATTTTTCAATTTTTTGGTGTTTTGATGTCATTGATGTGTGCATGTGTGGTGACAGGATGTTGTAGAGAGAGAGACTGGCTAGACCTTTGTATGGCTAGGGCACAAGATTCCAATGCTCTTTAGAAACTAGCTTGATGGGGTCTTCTCAAGTTCCTTGAGAATGACCTCCTGAGGTCACAGTATTGATTGCTTCATTACCTGGTCCGTTTCTGGAATAGGCAACACAAAGTGTTGGTGTTGCGAGGGTATGACGCCCCTATCCATCCAGAGATTGAAATTTATTTCATGACCTGTCTACTACCTCAGGGTGAGGCACTCCCCCATCCACTCCCGCCTGGGAGGGTAGTGCTTCAGCGCTAGGCGGAGCATCATTGTGGTGGGGCGCCTCTTTCAGAGGGGTGCATTTTGATATCATCGGTGACTGATTTAGATGAGATGTGTGCTCTAGCTATGATTGTGAGACTGACGGGGTCGTCGTTGATACATATGGCGTCGGGGCCACAAATTGGTGTTCTGCGCCAGCTTCAGGCCGGGCATTTCTTTGACTTTGTCCGTCATTACTATGACAGTATGTTTTCCTAGCTAGCGAAGGTCCGAGATGGATATAAGCTATTTACATATGCTAACATCCTTTGTAGCATTATTTTTGAGAGAGTGGTCTTGCTACGACCCGTGGTGGCTGTGCCTATGGGGTTTCACCAAGACCCTTGTATGAGGCGATGGGCCCGAGTGATGCCTCGCGATGGGGGAGGTGAGGTGGGTAATTATTGGAATTGACCACTGAGGCTTGATTTGAGGCCAACCATTAGATGTTCCTGTAGTTTCCATACTCCAAGATGGACTATCGAGGAGACCCGGTTATGGGTCTTCTTGCTGGGTACGCTTGGGGACCGGCAGGTATGATTTTTTGTACTTTTTTCTGCATTTTTTGAGTATTTATGATTTATATGTGTCTTTTTATGACACTGAAATTATTTTTTTTACTCTTACAGATGTTGGATAGGTAGGGAGGCCCACTACTCGGTTGGTAGGACACTAACCCAACCGAAGCGTTCGAGGAGCTCAACCCCAGGCTGGGGGGCAAGGAGGAGATTCGGGGCAGCCCTAGGGTGGAGGACTTGGTGATGGAGTTGGCCCTTCTAGAGAGGGTAGAAGCTCTGCTACTGTCGAGTGTGTTGCGTCAATTTCTCGTGCTGAGGCGGCCGAGGCACGAATGGCTGACCTAGGGTATGCCGACCTGTGGGTTTGTCAACAACCTAGATGATGTCTGGTTAGAGACATTGATGACCCAGGAGAGGGGCTACCGACTGACTTTGCACCATATGGCGGCTTCATTTTTGGCAGTTGCCCCAGTGTTTCCACCAGGAGCAGCTGTGGGTCTAGGTGGCCCACCTGGTGGAGCTCAGCCCAAGAGATACTTTGTACTCGAGGAAAGCACCCATTATGAGGATGATTCCCTTATTTTTGATGACATGTGTATATGTATTTTTTGGTTGACTTGGGTCAGATACATGACTTGTTATTTGTACTCACACATATTTTTTGGTATGTATGCGAGATTTATTTTTTGCGGCTCTTGATTATGTGTCTATGGTTTATATTTTTTATGGATGTTATGTATCGATGATGGATATCTTTATTTTTTATGTTTTTTGGTTTTATTTATGATGGTTTATACAAGATGCATTCTAGTCTAGAATGTGGTTAGTTATGCAATCCGTTGTCTGGTTTTGATTTCTTGGTACATGTGCCAATGTAATATGATTAAATTGACGGCTTAATCCTTTTGCGCACAAATATTTTCTAAACAATTGTGAATCTCATACTTCAAATTCGTGGTTTAACTGTGAAACCACTAACTGGGAATCAAGGTAGATATGCAGGTGGAGGATGCCTTGGTTGAAGGCATCGCTAATGAGCCTGATGAAGGCATCATATTCTTCATGATTTTTTGTAGCTGACCCAATGCATACTCCGTTGGTGAAGTATTGTGATCGCTCAGGGTAGTATATAACCCAGGCTACTATTGATAAATTTTGAGACCATCGAGATGCTCCATCAGCGAATCGGAAGTAACGGTTGGGGGGGCGATCCATTTTTGTGACACTAGAGCACTTTTTGACCCTTATGGGAAAAAAATCTTGAGGTAGAGCCCATTGATAGTTTTTCTTAGGCATGTTCCATCAAGCTCGGATAAGATGTATGCCCCTTTGAGGAGACAATGTTTTATGAAATAGGGACCTTTCCATGGGGTTTCAAACTTTCCGGGCCCTAGGGATTCTTTTCTGACATCATAGCGGAGGACTAACTCCCCCTCGGTAAATGATCGAGGGGTGATGTTATAGTCGAACGATACCTTCACCCGCTTTTTATGGGCCTCATTGTGTTGGAGTGATTGTCGTTGAATTTCGTCAATGAGTTCTAATTGTACTACACATTGCTCTAGAGGTTGGGTGTTGTCAAGGATTTCGATGGTGACGTGTAAGTTCGAGATCTCGCGTTCTATGAGAATCACAGCTTCGAACCTATACACCAAGTGGAAGGGTGTGAACCCCATTGATGTTTTCATTGTCATGCAGTATGCCCACAGGGCGGAGAAAAGCATGTGGTGCCAATTTGTTTTGTGGTTATTCACCATGTGTGGTAACATCATTTTAAGTAATTTTTTTATAGCTTCTACCTGTCTGTTGGATTGAGGGTAGTATGGTGAAGTGAACCCATGTGTGAATCCGAGGTGATCAGATAGCTCCTGGAAAACCTAGTTTTTGAAGTGTTTTACGTGGTCGGAGACTAACTCTTTTGGTACACCAGACCAAGCGATGACACGGTTGAACAGGAATCGTGCAACGGTTTTTTCCGTGTTGTCGTAAGCTGGCATGGCCTTTTCCCATCTGGTGAAGTAGTCGACGGAAATGATAATGTATATGTGGTTGCCTGATGACATGGGGTTGCAAGTCATGAAGTCGATCCACCATTTGCAGAAGGGACCAGTGACTATGACAAGGTGCAGGGGAGCGAGAGGCACTCTTGCTTTGCGAGAGAAGCGTTGACATCGCTCGCACCTTTTGACTACTGAAATGTAGTCGCAGAATAAAATGGGCCAAAAATATCCTGTTCGTAGGACTTTTTGGGTAGTGGCCATTTTAGAAAGGTGGCCACCGCAAGCTCTGTTGTGGCAGTCATTAAGGGCTTACTCAGCTTGGTCGTGAGTGAGGCATCAACGTAAAATGGTGTCGATGCCCCACCGATAAAGGACATCCCCATGAGGAGGTATTGGGGGGCCTAGTGGTAGATGCACCTGCAGTCGTCATGAGTGAGCTTTGGTTTGAAATTTTGGGTTCGTAATAATAGGATAATATCTTTGTACCAAGGGTATTCAGTCGTCACTAGGAAGAGATGTTCATCCAATAGTGAATCATTAACTGTGATCCTTTGGTATGACTTGGGAGGTCAACGACGAAATCAGTTAAAATTAAGGCCTTCTGGCTCCTGGGGGATCTAAACTCTAAGTCTAAGTCTTATATTATAACTATACAACGAGCGTATTTATGGTTCATCAAAGGGTGGGTTAGCAGATATCTCGTGGGGTTGGTATTTGTAACGACTGTTCCAGTCCTTAAGATAATGTAATGGCGAAGTTTTTGGACTGTGTGTATTAATGCTAGGGCAGTCTTATCTTCAGGTTGATATCTTAATGTGGGGCCTAATAATTTTTTACTAACATAATAAATTATGTGTTCTCTCCCATTGGGGCCCTCTTGGATTAACACCCCGGCCAAAGTGGTCTTGGACGCTGATAGATACAGGGTGTAATGTTTGTCGTATTTTGGGGGATTGATCAATGGTGATGAAGGTAATGTGTCTTTCAGTGCCTCAAATGAATTTTAGGCTTGATCGTCCCATTTGAATGGGATATCCTGATGAAGGAGACATAGGAATTCCTAAGCACAAGTGGCATAGTCTGGGACGAAGCGTCTTAGAAAATTGGCCTTTCCTGCAAGCTTTGTAGTTTCTTGAGGGTTCGAGGTGGTGGTACCTCTTTTATAGCTTGGACCTTAAGAGGGTCCACTCTAATCCCTTTTTGGGACACAATAAAACCTAGAATTCATATTGTTGTGACGCAGAAGATGCACTTGAGGGGATTCAAGCGTAGGTTGTATTTCCGGCATCGTTGGAATACCAATCGCAGATCCTCGAGATGATAGATCTCTTCTTAGATAGAATAGTGAGGTCTTCCAAGTAGGTGAGGATTAGGTGTGCCAAGTCATGAAATATATAATCCATGGCCCTTTGGAAAGTGGCTCCAAAAATTTTAATACCGAATGGCATCACCTGTTATGCGAATGTGCCCCATGGGGTGTGAACGTAGTTTTATACTGGTCGATGTGGCATATTTGGATTTGATAATACCTAGAGAAACCATCCATGAAGGAGAGGGCCTCGTGTCCCACACAATAATCGATGACTTGGTTGATGAATGGGGCAGGGTAATTTTCCTTTGGACATGCCTTGTTGAAATCGCGGAAATCAGTACATAAGCTTATGGTGCCCTGTTTTTTCATGATGAGAACAAATTTGGAAACCCATGATGTGTAATCGATGGGGTAGATGAACCCAAATTTGTGAAGCTTATTGATTTATCGTTTAATTTCTTTTGCCTTGAATGGGTGCAGTTGGCGCTTTTTCTAGCGTACTTGTTTTACGTCAGGCCAAGTGCCAATATGGTTCTCTACAATAGCGGGACTAAGCCCTGGCATTTCTGAGTAGCCCCATGCAAATATATCTCAATACTCTTGCAATAAATGGGCGTAAGAGGGTATCTCATCTGGGGAACATGTTGACGCCAATGAAATTTCTTCGAATTTCTCAGGATTTCGAGAGATATTCACCTTGATGGTAGGATAAATTTTTGACATGTTCCCTTCTTCGAACGCATCGAGCACCGGAATGGAATTTTTGAACCAATAAACTTTCCCCGATGGAAGGAAATATTTTGATTCAATTGCATAAATCTCTTGGTTTCCTGTTTTTTTAGGGCTAAACATTTTTTCAGGAAGAAAAAATGACGGTGATGCATCGCATCCCAAAGATAATCTGGTTCCATCATGGCCTCAAGAATATCCTCATATGAGTGGAATAAGGATCCTAAGGGGGATTGGGTCTGCGTAAGGCCGTGAGGAAGTGGTTCAGTCCTAACGGAGCTGGTTGACAGACATGAATTAGATTCCATCGTCGATGTGGTGGATCCAAACGCAGTCAACTGGGTGCAGATAGATTGGGTTTGCGCCATCATTGGTACATCTACTCTCGTAGTTGTAGCTGACTCGACACCAATGACTGATGAGAAGACAGCCTGAGTCATGGTTCTGATACACGATGATATGAATCGTATATGATATTTCATGTCGTCGGTGTTCGGTGGGGGATGAATTTCCATCGTGGCAGCTTGCATGAGAATAATTCTAGGTTCCTCATAAGGCGTACTAAGAGTATTGGCATTTTCTAGGATTTGGAAGTTGTGCTTGGTGCAAAGGTGCTAGACTGTTTCCATTAATCAGCATGCCTCTGTTTCATGGTTATGGATGGTGCAAATGGTGCATGGTACCACTGTTCCTATTGAGTATATGGTGTGCGAACCAACACTACTCTTCATCCCTGAAGTGGACACTCGAAAAGGATCAGGCTTAGGGGAGAGATTTCGATGCTGCCATTTCTACGTTTTTGGTCTCGGGAGATCTAGCTCTCTTGGGGAGTGTAGACTTAACGATGCTCTTTCTGCTCAAATATTTTGGAGGTGCTCACATTTCATTGTATGGTGGAAATGTGAGCAGATCCTACAATAGCAATGCGTGATCTTCTCTTGGTTAGAGAGATTTTTCTGAGGGATAGGGGATACCATGTGAAATCTATTCATGAGGTGCTTCAATTCTTTACATTGATTGACTTGGTGGCCGATTCTATCACATAACTAGCATGCTGGCCTAGACTGGACATGGATCCTGTTAGGTTTATACATCTTTTTTACTCACCCAATGTTTTGGTATTGAAATGGGGTAGGATGCCTAGGAGTTGTCTGCCTAACATTAGGTTCTCTCAACTATGTACTGATGATATCTCGATGTTGCATTTCTAATGAAAAAATGATGTCAATTAGTGGGCGCACTCGAGGGGTATAAGTATAGTATTGAGCATGATGGTTGCCTTAACATACTAGACAAGAAAGTCTTTCTTGGGTATTCCCTTCCCGCTTAGTAGATAAAGTGATTGGGAACCATCTACGTAGCGATTCTAAGTCTGGGCATTTGGAAACCGAATGGTTGCTTGCATTGCACAATGCACAGGTTGGTCTTCTCCGTGGAGGGCGGGTGGGGGTAACTAAGGGCTCCTCGACTGGTCAATTTTCTATAGACAGGAAGATAATGGACCTACTTATCACATCCTCCTGTGTTGTTGAGCTATCCATGGATTTTGTGTCTGATTCGTCTTCTAGGGAGAGGAAAGCTATGGCCTTGCGTATACTAGTTAGCGCTAAAAGAAATCGAGGCATGCAATGGGTGATTGCCAGAACATATTTGACATGAATATTGGGTTGCTCACGGGCCAATATAGTACACACAGACAATCGGATACCATCTTTGGAACAGCTCCAGGGTTGCGCATTTGGCGATGAAATGGTCTCGTTCGTCGCAAAATGCACATCGTTGGATAGGAGGGAGGACCAACAGGAGCCTTTCTGGTGACTATCATGCCTCCTGTAGGTATAATATGACCTGAGGTTCTTATCTATTTGTATGTATGGGGGCTAGATCCTCTTGATATGATTGTTCTAGAGCATGTAAGGCATCCCTATATCATGGTATTTCTAGACAATGATGAGTGTAATGCCCATAATTTTTACAGATAGCACATGTGTGGTTGGTATGCAATACTTTGCCTTGGTTTTTTGTGGTTGGTTCCTTTTTATGGGAACTTGTCATCACGATATTTATTTCGAAACTTAGGAGTGGTTTCAATTCTTCCAACTCTGAGAAAATATGGGTAGGGTGGCCTACTATGTCGAACACTGCACAAAGGTTTTAATTCCCTTGGTATGTTGGGGTTTTCTATCTTTTTCCATTTTTATGGGTTTTATTGGTCATTATAACTGGCTTTGCGACAAGGGTCTTTTCAACCATTATGGTTGCAGTGGTTTCCTTAACAAGTGGGGCCTCCTCAAGAGTGAGGAAGGTTAATCCTGTAGCGGTGATGCCCATGCTTCCTGACATGGAAGGTGGGACCAAGTACCTAACTGGTATTGTGAAAGATATGTTTGGCAACACTACCATTGCCAAAAAAAATTGTAACACAAAACCAGGTGGAGGGTATAGAAAAGGAGTTTGGGAGATGGTGTAGCATAGAGAGGTCGTCATGCTAGAGGCCTAAGTTTCATCACTACTAATATATGTCTCTTGGATGGCTTCGGTGCTTGATGTAGACATCATGCACACCAGAGCCCCTATGATATCAACCAATTATTCTAGTATGATAGGGAGATCTCCTAGGAATGATCCAAGGATAGATGATGGTTTGAATTGGCCAGGGCCATATTCTTGGTACCATGTGATCATTTCAACAGATGTGTCCACATAGGGTGGAACGACATAGGATTTCATCAGGGTTTGCTTGTCATGGTACTTCAATTGGTCGATGATGATGATGCGGTCCTTGTGGGGGAACATCATGATCCAGAATATGGAGGATGTTATGGAAGACATGGCGTACATATAACTCTGCCGAAGGAGAATTTTTTAATCTAGCTGAGTGTCTAAGGCCTCAATGTCTATAAGAATCGTATTTCCAGCCAAGCAGACTAGGAAATTTTGATAGAGACTGACAAGAGCAGAAGGTTGCCCATCATATACTTTGAGCTTGATTTCCAATGGCTTCATTTTGGGAGATCCTAACTTCTGCCAAACTCTTTTTGACATGATGCATGTGGATTCACCCTCATCAATGATACATCGATGGATAGTTATGTTTCGAACTGACACCGGTATCTGGAAGGCGACCAGTGAAGGAAGCCTAGGAGTGGCTTTATCTAAGTCAAAATTCATTAGGCGTGAAACGGTAGGTTCGATTGTACCTAACGCAGAAAGTAAGGCTTTCCTTTGCTTTAGGAAAGATTGCAAGACTTCTAAAGCTAAAATGGTAGTAGGGGATTGTGCTAAGTAGTCAACGATTCTATAATTATGGGTCGCTTTGGTGTGGTGTCCTGCTCACCTTGTTGGTCCCTTAGCCATTTTTGGAAAAGTTTCAATAGGAAATTTTGATATATTCAATGATATTGTAGGTTCACTTGTGCTAGCCCCTGACGAACTGGTGTTTGGCAGGGTATACGATCTAAGGACGTGACCTAATAGGTCACATCTAGGTTTTTGACCGTTTAATCATTCAATTAATGATAAACCGTTATGGAGCAGAAGGTAAGGGATTTGGTCAAGGAGTTTTTATGATAGGCAAGGATCAATTCAAATGATAGATTATCTTTAGGAAACATATGATTTAACTATATTATATCTTTCATGTTTTTCTATCAAAATAATTTCACACCGTTTACCTCAGCCCTTTTGATTTTTCTGCTTGTTGTATTTGTCCTTCATTTTGTAAAATGTTGATCTTCTAAGCTCCATAATCTCCTTTGACTATCATCCTTTGTGTATTGAAGTAGGCTTGCAAGGTCAAATTGGCTACAGAACAAATAGCTGCAGAATGTACCTGTTAAAAATTATGAAATATGGACATGGAACGAAATGGATCATGAGTATGGAATGGAATGAGATGAATTATGAGTATGAAATGGAATGGAATATGAATGTAGTGAAACATGAGATGGAATGAAATATGAATGAAATGAAGTATGGAGTAAAAATGAATCTGCAATTTGTGATTTTATGATATTTAGTTGCAGAACGAGAACAATTTGAAAGTATAAAGTGTCAGAAGAATTATGATTTTCACCCTACACTTTCTGTATAAAAATGCCAATCAATGATTGGTTTTCTTTTCTTTTTCTTTTCTTTTTCTTTTTCTTTTTCTTTTTTTTTACTAAAGAAAAATACAACTAAGTTATTATTTCTTCTTCACTAACTTCATATCAATATTATCTTGGAATTTCTTGACAAATTCTTCTCTTGAAAGTGGCTTATGATGCAATTTTAGTCTGTGTCCATTTACAAGAAATGCTACCTTTCCTTCATCTATTGTCCTGATTTTTATTGCTCCATTTTAAAAGATTTTTAGAATTTCATATGGCCCAAGCCAATGATTTTGAAATTTACCTTGAAAATCCTTGAACTTTGAATCAAACAAGAGTGCCCAGTCACGTTCTTTAAATTTTTTTTCTTTGATATACTTGTCATGCCATCTAGTCCTTTGCTATTGGACTATGCTTGTTCTCTGGACTGCATCTTGTCTGATCTCAGCCAATTCATTAATCTGCTCCAGTCTATGCTTCTATGCTTCTGTCAAATCAAGTCCTAACTGGACTGCGATTTTGAAAGTTTGGATCTGAAAATTTATGGGAAACAGGAATTGTTTTCCATAAACAAGTTCATAAGGGGTGTGTCCTATTGTGTTTCTCCATGTAGTTCTGTAGGCACATAAGGCTTTAGGAAGCCTTTCTTCTCAATATTTTCTATGTAAATGAACAGTATTTGTCAGGATCCATTCAATCACCTTATTGGTATATTATACTTGGCCATTTTCTTGTGGATGGTAGGGAGTGGATTTCCTGTGTCTGATTTTGTACTTCTCTACCATTTTCTCCACCATTTTTTATGTGAATTGAGCTCCTTGATCTGTAACAATTTCTCTTGGGACACCAAAATGAGTAAAAATATCTTCAAAAGGAAAATTAACTACAGATGCTTCAGTAGCAGAAAGTAATGGTTTGGCCTCTACCCATTTGCTAACATAATCAGTGCAAACCAATATATATTTCTTTTGTTTTGATGGAGGATTAATAGGTCCTACAAAATCCAAAGCCCATTTCTCAAAAGGTTCAATATGTACCTGAGGTTGCAATGGAATCTCACATGAAGGGGAAGTGTCCCTACCCTTTGGCAACTGCCACACCTTTTGACATACTCTTTAGCATCTCTAAAGAGGAATGGCAAATAATATCCTAGGTGAAGGATCTTATAAGCTGTCATCTTATCAACAAAGTTTCCACCACAAGGTTCATCATGACATGCCTTGAGAATCTCAGGCATCTCTTCTTCTCGAACACATCTTCTGATAATAAATTCTGGACCTATTTTGTATAACTCATTAGAAATCCATGAATATTTTGCACTGTCATAAATTATTTTTCTTTTGTCTCTTGCATTCATAATTGAAGGAAATTTTCCTGAAACTAGATAATTGGCAATATCAGCAAACCAGGGAGTTTGAGTAGTAATTGCAAAGAGATATTCATCAGGGAATTTATCTTCAACTGGAGTATTGTCTTTAATGTTTTGGAGTCTAGATAGGAAATCAACCACTGTATTTTGTTTTCTAGACCTATCTAGAATGGTGATGTTAAATTCTTGTAAAATCAATAACCATCTTGTGACTCTACCATTAGTAATTGATTTATTCATTAAATACCTAATTGCAGAGTGATCTGTGTGAACAAAGGTTTCATAGCCTGTTATATAGTGTCTGAATTTATTTATGGCATGAACAACAGATAAGAACTATTTTTCAGTTACACTATAATTTAACTCTGAAGGATTCAAATTTTTACTTGTATAGTAGATGGAATAAGGAATCAGGCCTTTTTGTCCCAGCACAGCTCCTAAAGCTGTATCTGAGGCATCTGTCAAGATGTGAAAAGGTAATTTCTAGTTAGGTCCCCTTAAAATAGGTGCTTCAGAGATTTTTGTTTTCAAGCTTTCAAATGCTAACTGGCAGTCAAGATTCCAATTGAATTCACAGTCCTTGGTAAGTAGTTTGAAAAGTGGAGATGCTATTTTAGTGAATTTTTCTATAAATCTTCTATAATATCCTGTAAATCCTAGAAAACTCCTAACATATTTCTGACAACTTGGAACTAATAATCTAGATATGACTTCAAATTTTGACTCGTCAACTCTAATACAAGCTCCTGAAATATGATGTCCTAAGACAATCCCTTCAGTGAACATCATGAAACATTTTTCATGACTTAATGAAAGGTTTGCTTCTTTACATCTTTTTAGAACTTTTTCAAAGTTTGCTAAGGCTTATTCAAATGTGTTTCCATAGACTTTGAAGTCATCCATGTATACTTCTACACAGTCATGTATTAGATCTGAAAAGATTCCCAATATTGCCCTTTGGAATGTTGCAGGTGCATTGCACAATCCAAAAGGAAATAATCGGTAGGCATAGGTACCCCAAAGACAGGTAAATGTGATTTTATCTTGATCCTCAAGTGCAACTTGAATTTGATTGTAACCACTGAAACCATCCAAAAATGAAAAGCACTTTTTGCATGCTAATGTATCTAACACCTAACCTGTGAAGGGTAAAGGAAAATGATATTTAAGAGTAGCTTTGTTTAATTCTCGGTAGTTAATGCATACCCTCCATTTACCATTTTTCTTGGGTACAATCACCAAAGGAGAAACCCACTGACTGTCTGAAATGGGATAAATAAAGTTGACATTTAACAATTTCTGCAACTCTTCTTTAACAATCTCCCTAAGGTTTTGATTCATCCTTCTCTAAGGCTGTCTGATTAGTTTACAATTTTCCTCTATATAGATATGATGAGTGCAAGTATTAGATTTGATCCCTTTCATATCAGCGTACTCCCATGCATATGCAGAAGAATGTCTCTATAATATTTTGACTAGTTTTTCTTGTTGAAATTTTTCTAGGTTTTTGTTTATGTTTAAGGTTTTTCCTAGAAATATCTCAATTGTAGAGCTGCCAAATTCTTCCATGGAGTAAAGAGACATTTGTCCTGATGACAAAAAATCAATATTGAATTCTTCTTGGAATTGTTCATGTTTGTATTCTGAAGAAGATTCATGATTTTCTAAGGCATTCAGAATCTGACTATCTTCACTAATTTCTGAAATAGTGAAGAGAGGTTGTATATATTCTTCATCATCAATCCATTGAGTATCATCTATTTCTGTGATTTTTCTTGCTGGAGGATACAAAGTAAATTTATTGGTTGAACTACCATCAGAGATGTACACATCACCGGATCTACAGCTAATGAAGGCATCAGCTGTAGCTAACCAAGGTCTTCCTAATATAATAGGATGTCCTCCTATATCATTTTTAGGAGTTAGGATCATGAAATCCACAGGATACTCCCAAGAATCTAAGGACACTGAAATATCTTCTAATACCCCACCTGGTTTGATTACAGATCTATCTACTAATTGTAGTAGTGTGGGTGTATAAAGAAGATTAGGAAGCTTTAGTTTTTCCATGGTCTGCCTACTCATGATATTTATTGCTGCTCCAAGATCAATTAATGTGTTTGGTATTTCAATTCCATTGATATATGTTTTGACAACTAGATTTCTGGGATCGAAATATTTTGGAATAGCAATCTTTTCCATCATTATGTCTTCTATTTTTCCTACCAGTTGTATTCTTTTTATCTCTTTTATTCTTCTTCCTGTTTTTTTTATACTCAACTCCTTTATTGTCTTTGCTAAGATTGGGATTTCCTTGATGGCTTGTAATAATGGAATATTAATACAAACATTTCTTAACTCATCTATGAAATCATAGTTAGGCATCATAATTTGTTTATCCACACCTTTATCAATTTGTAATCTTTCAAGAAAAGGAGGTGTAGTAGTAGATGTTGATGGCTGCTCTAACAGAGGAGTTGGAATTATTGGTTCTTTTTGTTTTTCTTTTTCAATATTTTGGTCTTGAAGAGATGTGCTTTCTTCAAGACTTTTATTTACCTGTAGAAAACCTTCCTCGGAATTGTTTTGTTCTTGTATAACTACAGAAGGATTCTTCCATTCAAGTATTCTTCCAGACCTAAGTTGAACATCATTAAGGTCTAAAGGAGTAATCAAATAGGTTGGAAATTATTGACCTTCTATCATATATGTATTCTGAGGGATTTTCTTGTTGGGGTTTGGTATTGGCTGGGAAGGTAACTGGTTTGGTTTCTGAGGAAATGGTAATGAAAGTGGTGGATTTTGATTCTGATTTTGATTTTGATTTGGATGTTGTGGATTCTTCTGAGGATTTTGCTGAGGAGGAAAATTTGGATATGATGGATAAGATGGTGGATATTGATAATACTGGGAGAACCTTCCATAAGGATTTTGTGTTCCTTAAGCCCAAGGTTGAGATTGATTTTGAAATTGGGGCCAAGGTTGCTACCAAGAGCTCCAATTTGGTGGGGGTTGATTATACATCTGATTATTAAACCCTTGTGTTTGTGGTCCCTGCCAAGGTCTTCTAGAGACAAATTTAAGAGATTATGTGGAATTTGTGGTTGTTTCTTCTTGAAAGACAACTTTAAGGCCAGGGATTGAGGGAAAATTCTTTGTCTCATGCTTTTCTAAACAAATTGCACAAGTCTGTATTACTTTTTCATCCAAAGGGCACTCTCTTAAGGCATGCTTCTTCCTACATTTGGGACAAAAGATTGCTAAGGAATCAGTTTCAGCTTTCTGCTTGCTTTGTAACTTAAGGGTGTCTATTTTCTCACTAAGACTCCCTATAATATTAGTTTTGAATTCATCAAGAATATTCCCTATTTCTGGCCTACTTACTGTTCCAGTTGCATATTTTCTTGCCCTTGCAAGAGCAGGGTCTCTTGGTCCTTTCAAGATTTTATATTTTCCTCTTAAGAGATTAATACATAGTTTTGCTATATCAGATAATGAAAGTTGAGATATATCTCCTTTTCCCATCATGTTAAGGATATCTATCCATTCATCCCTAATTGTTTTCAACAAAAGAGCTTTCAAGGTGTCTTGATCTAAATTTTGCATTTTTTCTCTTTTAATGTTATAATTAAATATCTCAAGTAGATCTTCCATATTTTCATCCTCTTTTTGCATCATCTCGAACACTTCTTCCTTGTGGTTGACTAGTATACAGTAATCCAAATATCTTTCTAGAAATACTTTTCCCATATCATCCCATGTCCTAATAAACCTAGCGATTAAACTCATAAACCATTTTAATGTTGCTCCTTTCAATGTTGAAGGGAAAAGTTTAAGTTTTTGAGCATCTTGTAGATAATCATAGGTTCTATATATAACTTCAAATTCAAATAAGAAGGTCTCACGGTCTTCACTTTTCAGTCCATGAAAGTTTGGAAGAACAGAGGGTGAGATATTTTTCATAGTTGCATGGGTATCTTCGTCTATTATAGGGAGTCCAAAAGAGTTTTTAGTTTCCCTTCTACTTCTTCCTCCTTCTACATTTCCTCTTCCTCTACCTTCTTCTATACCTCTACCTCTTCCTCTTTCCCTACCTCTACCTCCTCCAAAGAGTGTGTTTTCTCCATTAAAGAATTCTCCTTCCCCTTCTTCTGCCATGATAGATTCTTTTGAACTGATATAGGGTTTGGTTTGGAGAACTAGTTGTTCTACTGGTTCTTCTATCAAGGGTATATTGAAGAAATAGTCCTCTTCTTCCTCTTCACTAGGGATTTGTAATTCTTCTGCTAGAATATATTCCCCTGTGGAAGTGAAAAAGGTTATCCCTTCTATAGGAGTCCTTGGATCTTCTTCCTCTATAATTTATTTAGTGGATGAAGTGGGAGATCTTCCATGAATGGATATCAGATCTTGAAACTTATGGAAGCCTATGACCAGTATAGTATGGAATATGGGTTTGAGTTGGAGGTGTACTACTTCTTGGTCTTGGTGGAGTGAGTGGTGTTGTGGGAATTAAGTTTCTACCTCTTATAAATCTACCCCTAGTGTCTCTTTCTCTATGCATATCATTATTTTTGGGAAATAAAGCTACCTAGTTACACTTCCCCGGCAACGGCGCCAAAATGTTTAGTCAATTTAGTGTCCTAAATTGATAGCATAAATTATCGACCAGGGCAAGTAAACTGATGACGTATAATGCACTATATGTGCCTAACTATCCCTTTTTCTTACTTCGTTTCTTTTAGTGTTTTATTGATGTTTTGGAGTTTTATGTTTGATTCTTATTATGCTAGTCTATGCTAAAAAGATGAAGTTAAATCTATGTCAAGAGGGAGAAAAGGAAATGTTAAGAAATGATTTAAAACAGATTTTATTTGCAAGTTCTGTTCTTAACTAGAAAATGATGAAAACAGAGGGTCCTAATCCATGGATATTACAACTTCTAAATGATCATTCATGAGATGAAAAGTAACTCAAAACACTAAAACTTAATCTGATTCATTTAGTTAGAGATTTTTTGGAAGAGCTTGTGAAAAATATTAATTCTAATGCAATAAGGATCTCCTAAAACATGAAACAAATAGTAGCATAGAACATTACAGTGAAATATCATTCATTTGATAGAGGTTTATTGGAAGAGCTTGAGAAAAAGATTACTATAATGTAGTAAGGATCTCCTATGAAGTGCTGAAACAACTTATGACATTACAACTAAATCTCATTCATGAGTTAGAGGTTTGTTGGAAAAGCTTTTTGAAATAAATTAATCATAATGTGATAAGGATCTTCTATGAAACAAAACAATTAATAACTCACAATATTACAACTAAGTCTCATTCGTGAATTAGAGATTTATTGGAAAAGCTTTTTGAAAGAGACTAATTATGGTATAATGATGATCTTATTTTAACTAAATGACAGAAAATGAAATGCTAATAACTCAGAATATTACAATTGAATCTCATTCATTGAATAGAGATGTACTGGAAGATATTGAGAAAGAGACTAACTGCAATATCATGAGGATCATTTATCTAAGCAAATGACATGAAACATAATGCTAAAAGCTATGATTTCTGAAAGCAGTCTATGTAAGGAAATATGACAAAATAGAATTGAAAATGACTTATCTATAAAACATGTAAAACCTCCTCAAATAGCAGGGGCCCTCTGCTATCAATTCAGTGTTAATCCTTTAACTCCTCAAGATTGTATTCAGAATAGCATCAAGGCTAAAACTCCTTTTTATTAACAAAATGCTTGAAAACAGAGTATCACCGTAATGATAAAAATATGTATCAACTATCCTTCTCGGTATTACAGAGCTTAATTTATATGCAAATTCATAACTAACATTGAAAAAAAAGAGGTACAAGTGTAGATTTGAAGTTAAAATCAAATTAAAACTCTTTTGGGACTAGTGATTTACTGCAAAGCAAATCAGGAGTCCTAATTCTTCTAGAAAATAGCTTCTTTGACCTTTGCTTTGACCACGTGCTTAGACACCTCTAGTCATCGATTCAGTCCTTGTGGATGGGAAGGAATGATGTAGGGAAGATTTGGAATACACCCATGTGTGTATTTTCTCCAAATGACACCTGTAACATACTTAAACACTAAAATAGCTACAGAACGCTTGATTGGCTACAGAATGACTGTATTCTGTAGTTAAGTTGTTCAAAAATCATTAAGATGACAAAAATCACAAAAGTACAATAAGTTAATCATTGTATGCAATCTTTAAGGAATCTTAATGATTCTCATTGATTTTTAGGTTTATGAAATGAAAAAGGAATGATGAAATGAAGTGAAGTTTGGCAAAAGAGAAGACAATTTTAGGGCTCAACATACCCCCACTGTAAAACTTTTGCATGTCCTCATGAAATTTCATCAAAACTTTATTCCATGTGTACTGAAACTTTTGTAAGAACATCCAACCTCCTTTTTCTGCTTCTTTTGGTAGTCAATACCATTCTAGGTTTCCTCATGAATAATTTCAACCTAAGATCAATCAGTGCCCTGCTTAGTTTCTTATTTCTCTTCTTAGCTCCCTGTTTGCTTTATACAGTGTTTTCATTTGCTGAGAGAGAGTGTTGTTCATGGAATTTTTCAATTTAACTTGTTCTCTGAAGATCTCATTTTCATTCTTAATGTGTTTGTTCATTATCTCCAATTCATAATTATCCTTCTTCAAGGTTTCTATTGGAGGTTCTTGTGGACTGATGGATCTCTCTCGATTCTCTAAAGCCTTTCTTTCCAGGGATTCGACATAATCAAAGATTTGTTGTTGAGCTAGGTTTATATCAAGAGTTCTTCTGCTAGGGTATTCTTCAAACTGATGTAGAGGAGAGTTTTGAGGACTGAGTATAGGAGATCTATCATCTGGTGTTTGAACTGGGGTTCCTTCATCCTCAACATTTATAATTCCTGCTTCCTTAAACAATGTCCTTTTCATTATTCCTCTGAGTCTAGAACTCCTCCTTAACTTTGGTGGCTTTTTATTCTCTTCGTCAGTATGTTCACTTGTTATGTTTTCTTTGCTTTTGGCCCTAATCATTTTTTAATCTCTGTCAAATTTTTAGAGATTCCTTCTTCACTATCTTCCTATGTTGATGTATCAGGTTTGATTTCAACATATTTATCAATTTCCCCCCTCCTACTTCTTCTTACAATTTCTTCTCTAGATAGTGTTTCCTCTGATTCCTCAAAATTGTTTCTTAGAAGAAATTCTTTCCAGCTATCTCCTACTTTCTTCAAATGAACTCAATCAGTATTTTAATTAGGCCATGATGGTGCAGAGTAGTTTCTAAGAATTGGAGTCTTTTCTGAACATTAGAGGCCATCATTTTCAAACTATTAAGTAGGAAGAAAGGTAGATTCATTTCATCATCTAATAAATTCATCATTAGTCTGATATGATAGATATACAAGGTGCCAAATTTACCCTCACATGTTATGAATTTTTGTAAAATTAACAACATATTCTTCCATTTATTTTTCAGTGTTGTACTAGGAATACCCTTTTTAAACACTGAAATGTACATACTTGGATTCTTTAGCATTTTTTTCCAAGTTTCATTATGGAACTCCTTATTTTTAAACCAACGCTCTCCTTGTCTTGGCAATTATGTGGCTTCAGCTATAAATGACTCTGTGATAGTGAACTTAATATCCCCAATTTCTACCTATGATCCATCAAATGACCTAGCAAATGATTTCATGATTTCTTTGTGGAATCCATTGAATTTTTCCACAAAGCTTAGCCACCCAACCCACTGTAATATCCCTTTAACCTGAGGGTATCCTTCTAAATATTTGATCCCAATTGGCTCTGTCTTCACAATTAGCCCCATTTCTCCTTGGTACAGATTGCTTCCTTTCCTTGGCTTAGGTCTACTGCTCTATCTCTGATCCTATGCTTGAAGAAAGAGTAGCTGTAGAGGGATGTTTCACCCTTAAAATGGCTTCTTTGTTTTTGTAGTTGGATTGGCTATAGAATGTAATGGCAGTAGGTGAATGCGGTAGTGAATGATTAAGGTAATGGAAAATGATGAAAAGGATCGAGTTAAGAGTTTTATGTGGAGTGAAATACTGCAAAGAGAATTTATTATGATTTTTAAAAATCATTAATAAATGATAAGATCTAAAGACGTGACCTAATAGGTCACATCTGAGTTTTTGACCATTTATTTAATTAATAATGAACCGTTATGGAGTGGATGGTAAGGGATATGGCCGCAGTGTTTTTAGGATGGGCTAGGATCAATCTGAATGATAGATTAACTTTAGGAAACATATGATTTAACCATATTATATCTTTCATGTTTTGCTATCAAAATAATTTCACACAATTTACCTCATCCCTTTTGATTTTGCTACTTGTTGTATTTGTCCTTCATTTTGTAAAATGTTGATCTTCTAAGCTCCATAATCTCCTTTGACTATCATCCTTTGTGTATTGAAGTAGGCTTACAGGGTCAAATTGGCTACAGAAAATAATTGGCTACAGAACAGATAGTTGCAGAATCAACCTGTTAAAAATTATGAAATATGGATATGGAATGAGATGGATTATGAGTGTGAAATGGGATGGAATATGAATGTAGTGAAACATGAGATGGAATGAAATATGAATGAAATGAAGTATGGAGTAAAAATGAATCTGTAACTTGTGATTTTATGATATTTAGTTGCAGAAAAAGAACAATTTGAAAGTATAAAGCATCAGAAGAATTCTGATTTTCACCCTACACTTTCTGTATAAACATGCCAATCAATGATTGGTTTTCATATTTATACTTTTATTTTTATTTTTATTTTATTTTTTCAGAAAAATAGTAGGATATTATTTCTTCTTCACTAGCTTCATATCAATGTTATCTTGGAATTTCTTGACAAATTCTTCTCTTGAAAATGGCTTATGATACAATTTCAGTATGTGTATATTTACAAGAAATGCTACCTTTCCTTCATCTATTGTCCTAATTTTTATTGCTCCATTTTCAAATATTTTCATGATTTCATATGGCCCAAGCCAATGAGTTTGAAATTTACCTTGAAAATCCTTGAACTTTGAATCAAACAAGAGTGCCCAGTCACCTTCTTTAAATTTCTTTTCTTTGATATAATTGTCATGCCATCTAGTCATTTGTTGTTGGACTATGATTTTTCTCTGGACTGCATCTTATCTGATCTCATCCAATTCATTAATCTGCTTCAGTCTGTGTTTCTGTCAAATCAAGTCCTAACTAGACTGCCATTTTGAAAGTTTGGATCTGAAACTATATGGGAAACAGGACTTGTTTTCCATAAACAAGTTCATAAGGGGTGTGTCCTGTTGTGTTTCTCCATGTATCTCTGTAGGCCCATAAGGCTTTAGCAAGCCTTTCTACCCAATCTCTTCTATGTAAATGAACAGTCTTTGTCAAGATCCCTTCAATCACCTTATTGGTAGATTCTACTTGGCCATTTGCTTGTGGATGGTAGGGAGTGGATTTATTGTGTCTGATTGTGTACTTCTCTACCATTTTCTCCACCATATTTGTTGTGATTTGAGCTCCTTGATTTGTAACAATTTCCATTGGGACACCAAAACAAGTAAAAATATCCTCAAAAGAAAATTAATTACAGATGCTTTAGTAGCAGAAAATAATGGCTTGGCCTCTACCCATTTGGTAACATAAACAACGCAAAATAATATATATTTATTTTGTTTTGATGGAGGATTAATAGGCCCTACAAAATCCAAAGCCCATTTC